>JAPMUY010001223.1:82500-90000 GCA_026901105.3 Galaxias olidus
TTCCCTTCCTATTTCTTTGTACCGTCACGTCTCAGCGGTCGTATCTTAAGCTGATTTCACACTGCTAGCTGAGGCTATTGTTCCTGCTGTGTCTGTGCTGCTCTATACAAACTGTGTACTGTATGTATCCGTGGTGGTGCGCTTCACTTGCAGCTCTTCATGGCGGCGCGGGCAGCTAGCTACAGTTACATCTGTCAGCCTGTCGACTACTCAGAAGACCCCAATGAAGTCAGGGTGAGTGTTTGTCTCCTAAAGCTAAGCGGAGGGATTTCCTTCGTTCACTCTGTCTGTTTAATGGGTGGGAGTGGGGGAGTGTGTGTGTGTGTGTGTGTGTGGGGGGGGGGGGGGGGGGGGTCATTTTTTAAATATAGTCTGCAACACAAGCAGATGTAGTGTAGTTGCCGAAACACTGCACAGCATTTTGTAACCAAGTCTTACATGTTCTGTGTAAAACATTTTGGTTGCATGTCACTGTGGCTGGCGGTAATAGGATCCAGCCTCTGTGTGTTTCACAGTTAGGACTACCGTACAGGTGGAGACCGCAGGGTGTGGAGTTACACCTGCCAATCTGCTCCATGACGTTACCTTAGCTGACACACCAATCCACCAGCAGTCACTGTAGTCTCACACTCAGTCATAGATACATTATATGAGAGTGGTATCATGTAGCAGGTCTCACTCACTAATAATAACAATGATTAATTGGATTTAGTGCTTTTCCCAGGACTCCAAGTGCTTTACAAATTGTTCGCTAATTAGGTACACACAACGAACGGACAGACAGCTTTCACTCACAACACTCAGCCTGAGTGATACCACGGCAGCCAATTTGCGCCAGACTTGCTCACCCAACATATCACACATATCACACACAGACAGGCCTACCGACTCAAGTTCTATTGGCAGTGCGTTAGTCAGGGCACTGATAGGAGTTTTAACCCAAGATGTTTGTAAGTGGAAGGAAACCGGAGCACCCCGTGGAAACCCACACAAACAGGGGGAGAACATGCAAACTCCACACAGAAAGGCCCTTGGGTGAGCTGGGGTTAGAACCAATGACCTTCTTGCTGTGAGACAACAGTGCTAACCACTGAGCCACAGTGCTGCTATGTACTGACATAGATCATGGAATTAGTGTAGTATGGTAGCTGACCCTGCTGAACTCAAATTTGTAACCCCTGTGCAATAGTCATATAGGTATATTTATTTAATTCCGTGCAATACCTGTTAATTCCGTGCAATACCTGTATAGACGTATTTTTCAGCTGTGAATTTCATACATAGATTTAGATATTTTTTTACTGCAATGTACATAGACATGTGGATATATTTTTATCGGGACTACGTACCCATCTTATCTTATCTTATTTTATACTTTTATTTATTTTATTTTATCTTATCTTATTCCTGTTTTAATCTGTACTGCACTGTTTGGTGGTTGCTTAATCTCATTGTACCTGTGTATAATGACAATAAAAGGCATTCTATTCTATTCTATTCAAATATCAGGATATTAGTGTAGTGTGATGTCTCTCACAGTCAGGCACTGTGAGAACTTGACTCTCACAGGCATAGAATATGACATGAGTGTAGCATGCTATAGCTGGCCCATCTCGCGTTGATCATTGAATGTGACCGTAATGTCATTTAATGTAACATATATTATGATGTAGCTGCTCCCACTCACTAACGTGCATAGATCATGATACGAGCGTAATATAAAGCAGCTGGTCCGACTCACTCAGACATAGATCACATTATGACTATAGCTTGATGTACATTTGTTATTGTTTGTATTTTAGGTTTTGCCTGATAATGCTGGTCCTGTTCTCAGTGATGGAGGTAGAAGTTATTTGCAATGTTGACAGACCACCAACATTCCTCCTCTACCCTCTTCTCTTCTTCCTCTCCTCCTCTACCCTCTTCTCTTCTTCCTCTCCTCCTCTACCCTCTTCTCCTTATTCCTCTCCTCTTTCTTTCCACCCCCTCTTCCTCTCTTCCTCGTACCAATCTCTCTGTGACTCCTCCTCCTCCTCGCGTCTCTCCAGATAGCGGCGGCGCTGTGGTGGTACTTCGTCTCTAAAGGTGTGGAGTACCTGGACACGGTCTTCTTCATCCTGAGGAAGAAGTTTAACCAGGTCAGCTTCCTGCACGTGTACCACCACTGCACCATGTTCACCCTCTGGTGGATCGGCATCAAGTGGGTCGCTGGCGGACAGTGTGAGTGTTTGTGAAAGGCTAATAATTATGTTGCTAGTTAGTTGGGGGTTATTGATTTATTCTATGTGAGTGTGAACACGCTAACGCTTCCTTTACAAAAGGCTGATAATTATGTTGTTAGTTACCTAGGGGTTATTGATTTATATATTCAGTGTGAGTGTGAACACGCTAACGTTTCCTTAAGTTATGGGTTATTGATTAATATATTTAGTGTGAGTATGAACACGCTAATGTTTACTTTAGTTAGGGGTTATTGATTTATATATTCTGTGTGAGTGTGAACACGTTAACATTTCCTTTAGTTAGGGGTTATTGATTTATATATTCAGTGTGAGTGTGAACATGCTCACGTTTCCTCTATAAAAGGTCTTTAGTTAGGGGTTATTGATTTATATATTCAGTGTGAGTGTGAACACGCTAACGTTTCCTTTATAAAAGGTCATTAGGTAGGGGTTATTGATCAATATATTCAGTGTGAGTAATAAAAAAACTTGATAAATTAAAAATATTTACAATTTTTAAAACTATAATGTTTTTTTGTTTGCAGCGTTCTTTGGAGCCCACATGAACGCAGGCATCCATGTGCTGATGTATCTTTACTATGGATTGGCCTCCTGCGGACCCAAGATCCAGAAGTACCTGTGGTGGAAGAAGTACCTCACCATCATCCAAATGGTAAGAGAAATATAAAGCACTGTTTGAAGTCTTTACACATGTAGTTACCATACTGTTGATGGACATTTTTACACATCATAGAAGCACATCTGGAGTCACATCATAGAAGCACATAGAAGCACATCTGGAGTCAATTCATAGAAGCGCATAGAAGCACATCTGGAGTCACATCATAGAAGCGCATAGAAGCACATCTGGAGTCACATCATAGAAGCGCATAGAAGCACATCTGGAGTCACATCATAGAAGCGCATAGAAGCACATCTGGAGTCACATCATAGAAGCACATCTTGAGTCACATCATAGAAGCACATAGAAGCACATCTGGAGTCACATCATAGAAGCGCATAGAAGCACTTCTGGAGTCACATCATAGAAGCACATCTTGAGTCACATCATAGAAGCACATAGAAGCACATCTGGAGTCACATCATAGAAGCACATAAAAGCACTTCTGGAGGCACATCATAGACGCGCATCATAGAATAATATCTGGAGTCACGTCATAGAGGCACATCTGGAGTTACATCATAGAAGCACATCTGGAGTCACATCAAAGAAGCACATCTGGAGTCACATCATAGAAGCACATCTAGAGTTACATCATAGAAGCTCATCTGGAGTCACGTCATAGAAGCACATAGAAGCACGTCTGGAGTCATGTCATAGAAGCACTTCTAGAGTCACATCATAGAAGTAGAATACAGAGAGAAAAAATTAAATATGAGGGTTTTCGTTATACGTGTACAGTAACGTCTGTGGGAAGCGGATATTTTAAATTATGTTACTTTTTAATTACAAAACTAGATCATTTTACTAAATAGCGTGTGGGTTACATTGCAATACAATCCTCAATTGTTTGCTAAAGCAAACTGAATCATCTAAAATGACCTGTGACATTACAACTAACAACACATAATATTTTCTAACACAAATCTGAAGTGTCTTTGAGCAACATTCTCTTGTACAAACGCCGCTGCTGTTGTTGTTGTTGTTGACACTCTCGTTGTCGCGGCGACCAGATCCAGTTCCACGTGACCATCGGCCACACCGCGCTCTCCCTCTACATGGACTGCGACTTCCCCCACTGGATGCACTACGCCCTCATCTGCTACGCCCTCACCTTCATCGTCCTCTTCGGAAACTTCTACTACCAGACGTACCGCCGCCAGCAGCCGCACCGCCGCGACGCCTCCTTCAAGGCCGGCCGGGCGGGGCCGCCGCTCTCCAACGGGTCCTCCAACGGGCTCGGCAAGGCCCTGAACGGAGCCTCGTCAGCGGGGGGGAAAACGGAGGAGAAGGCCGTCGCCGCCGCCGCCACCACAGAAAATGGAGGAGGGAGGAGGAAGAGGAAAGGAAGAGCCAAGCGGGATTAGAGAGAGAGAGAGAGAGAGAGAGAGAGAGAGAGAGAGAGAGAGAGAGAGAGAGAGAGAGAGAGAGAGAGAGAGAGAGAGAGAGAGAGAGAGAGAGAGAGAGAGAGAGAGAGAGAGAGAGAGAGAGAGAGAGAGGGAGAGAGAGAGAGAGAGAGAGAGAGAGAGAGAGAGAGAGAGAGAGAGAGAGAGAGAGAGAGAGAGAGAGAGAGAGAGAGAGAGAGAGAGAGAGAGAGAGAGAGAGAGAGAGAGAGAGAGAGAGAGAGAGAATAGAGAGAGAGAGAGAGAGAGAGAGAGAGAGAGAGAGAGAGAGAGAGAGAGAGAGAGAGAGAGAGAGAGAGAGAGAGAGAGAGAGAGAGAGAGAGAGAGAGGGGGTGAGAGAGAGGCAGGAGGAAGGAGAGGGAATAATGGAGGATGAGAGAGAGAGGGCGATAAAGAGATGGAAAAGGGTGATCTAAATGTTGCCGTGAATACCATGATGACTTTTAGCAACTGAATGAATGAATGAATGAACGAATGAGTAAATTAACGGGAGGGCTGGAGGGATGAATGGATGGATGGATGAAAGGGTGAGTGTTGAGACTGTGTGTGTGTGTGTGTGTGTGTGTGTGTGTGTGTGTGTGTGTGTGTGTGTGAGGGAGAGAAAGAGAGAGAGAGAGAGAGAAAGAGAGAGAGAGAAAGAATTGCAGGTCGGGACTCTGCGTAAACTGATAGTTATTTATGCAGGTAATCTAGCATAGGCTCCGGAACAGAATCACCCAATAACAATGAGGATTCAAACACTTCAGGCGCGCTTTGTTCAGCCTGTCCGAGTGCATGGCCTTAGAACACTTAACAGAACAACGACCCATCCATTGTGCGGGGCGACTGAATAAAGCGCACCCAAAGTATTCAAAAGACAGCTCTGACCTGGGTTTGATTTGGAGTTTGTCGACCCACCACTGTTGGAGATTACTGTTGTATGGGAATACAAACTCACACACACACACACACACACACACACACACACACACACACACACACACACACACACACACACACACACACACACACACACACACACACACACACAACACACACACACACACACACACACACACACACACACACACGCACACCAGAGGCTTTTCTAAATCAAAAAGCAGCTTTGTGTTATATGTATTTAGGCTATGAATTTTTTTTTTGCTAAATTATTCCATGTTGAATGTTCTTTTTTACTTGAAAATGTGAATAATTATGTGTCCTTTGGTTGCCATGGGCTGAGGTAAAGATTTAAAGGATTGAAAATGGAAAAGAGGGATTCTTCAGTTTACATGTAAACGCTGTGAACAGACATTCCAGTCGGTATCACAGTTTTCACAGTTTGCTCTCTGTGATCGATAAACTATTTAAATGTTGACAAGTTAATCTATTCCACACATTAAAACAACGAAACACCCAACATAAGCGATCTAACACATCACTAACATCATAGTAGCTATTGGACTGTTTTATGTAGTTTATGTTTATAACGTAAGAGCCGGAAAGATGTTTGTATGAGCAGCGAATGCCGTATCGTTCTGCTGTTAAATGTTTACCTTTCTGGCAGATAAGCAACAATGCTGTCGTTATAATTTTCACTGTAGAAAAAAAAGTTTTGTTCATTGGTTCCAGATGTTGGATTTTTGTGTGGATTTTTCTGTGGACAAACGTCACATTCCGCCCCGGAAACCATGACAGCCACGATGCAGTGGGATCTATATATCAAAAAAGTCTGTAGTCTCGTCATGTCTTTGTGTTGGTTTGTCGTTGTCAGGAATATCACTCCTACTAATCTAACATAAGGTGGATGCAATGTCATGAGCTGAACAACATGTCTGTTTTTTTTAATCATTGGTGAGCTGCTTTGTGTGTGTTAGGGTAACATGATCATAAGCAAGTCGAACTGGCAAAATGGGAAAAGAAATACATTGACAAAAGGGAGAAGAAGATACAATATTTAATCAACGCACAAGAGCTGGTAAACAACGTGTGATTATAGCGTTTTTTTTGTCAATGGAGAAAACCGACAGTCTATCTTTTTTTGTCTGTGAAGAAAAACATGATTCTATCTTTTTGTCTTTGAAGAACAACACCATTTTAACTTTTTGTCTATGAAGAAAAACATTATCTTTTTGTCTATGAAGAAAGACAACATTCTATCTGCTGTGAACAGTTATATTCTTCCACGCCGACAAACTCATATTTGTGTCATAAAGAAAATATTGTAATGTTATTTATTAGTTGTTTTTATTTATTTATTCTGTTCAGATTTGATGTAATTACAAACCTTCTTTCTTAAAAGTGCTTGTATGTTTTTGTGTTCTTGAAGACTTTGTATTTTGATTTGAGTGATGTAAATATGCTGTGATATTTTGTACATGGATTGCGCATTTTGGGAAAGTATCTGTTGCTCCTGGCAACACACAGCTGTTATGCTTTTTTTAAAAACAATTATAACTTTGTCGAACTCTCAAAAAGTCTTAATTAAACATTAAACTGAATGCCTGTACACATTTCTACTTGTCTTCACCATCTCTTATCTGTATGTCACGATCATATCACGATTCTTCATTGTGTATTTCTCTCAGTGCTGGATGTTTTCATGGTTTCACTTAGTGGAGACATCAATGGGCTAACTATGTCTATGTCCTTAAAAAGTCTTCTGAAAACAGAGCAGTAGAAGCTGAAGGTTTTATTTTCTCAGGTTAGTGTTGCTATTCCTTTTCTAAACACTAGAGAGCGCCATTGCAACACTATCTGACTGGAGATCCTTAGCGTGAACATTTTGAAAAAAAAAAAAAACTAAACTGCTTTTGGAAGGGCCTGCTACTTATTCCATAAAACTACAGGGCCATGTATTTTATTTGTCAGGGTTATGAGTAGCTTCAATAAGTTTTGGATCCCGCCAGCACAGGTTAACTTAAAATCAAACAGGTCCGCAGTATAGCAGTATAAGGCTATGCTTAAGGCTATTTTAGTGCTAGAAAGACATAACTCAAACACAACCACTGTATGTCAAATATTTTAAACCTTGTCTTCAGGGTCCCTATCTCAGGGATCTATCTATCACAGTCTGTTTCCCCCCTGTGGAATGTCATCGTATCACTACTGCTACAATAATATCCCAATACAATAATAATAATAATAATAATAATAATAATAATAATAATAATAATAATAATAATAATAATAATACATTTAATTTATGGGCGCC
>JAPMUY010001223.1:95000-115000 GCA_026901105.3 Galaxias olidus
CACAAGATGCTAAGGTTTTTTTCCCCCAGTGTAACTAGGGTGCTTTAAAGACCAAAAGACACACACACACACACACACAACACACTCTGTAATGGGCTGAGGATGAAGTCAACAGTGACTGTATGGTCACTCCATCGCTGTGCATGTGCCCTGTTTCCAAAGATGCAAATGAGAGATGGCTAATTGCCCGTTACTCGTTATCAGAGCAGCTGCTCACACGGACCAAACATGGTCGCAGGATTGTTGATTTTAATGACAATGTGGTCGTGCTGGCCAAGGAGCTGTGTCTCCGTTCTGTTCTGTTCTGCTCTGTTTGATACTGTTCTGTTCTGCTCTGTTTGGTACTGTTCTGTTCTGTTCTGCTCTGTTTGGTACTGTTCTGCTCTGTTTGGTACTGTTCTATTCTGTTCTGTTCTGTTCTGCTCTGTTTGGTACTGTTCTGTTCTGTTCTGCTCTGTTTGGTACTGTTCTGCTCTGTTTGGTACTGTTCTATTCTGTTCTGTTCTGTTCTGCTCTGTTTGGTACTGTTCTGTTCTGTTCTGCTCTCTATGCTACTGTTCTGTTCTGTTCTGTTCTGTTCTGTTCTGTGTTGTGCTGTTCTATGTACATTCTATTCTGTATTGTTCTATTCTATTCTATTCTGTATTGTTCTATTCTATTCTATTTTGTTCTATTCTGTATTGTTCTATTCTATTCTGTTCTATTCTATTCTGTTTTGTTCTATTCTATTCTGTTCTATTCTATTCTGTATTGTTCTATTCTATTCTATTTTGTTCTATTCTGTATTGTTCTATTCTATTCTGTTCTATTCTATTCTGTTTTGTTCTATTCTATTCTGTTCTATTCTATTCTGTATTGTTCTATTCTATTCTGTTCTATTCTATTCTGTTCTATTCTATTCTGGATTGTTCTATTCTATTCTGTTCTGTTCTGGGGTTTTTTTCTGACCGTCTTTGTGCCTATAATGACCGTCTTCAGAACATTTGAGTGGGTCAACCTGACAGAGCTCTGTTTGGGTTTTACCTCCAGCCCTCCAGTCTGAGTGGACGCCCTGGGGGAAGGGGATGGGTGTAGTGAGCGGGCTGAGCCTTCCTCTCTGACACCATGAACCCCGGCGACGCACCGCCGCCGCCGTCGTCACGACAACAAGACAGCAGCAGCAGCAGAAAGCAGCAGCCGCCGCTGAGGTCCGCCTCCCCAGCCGGCGGCAAGGACAGCGGCTCGAAACCCCAGAAGGGCTCGTCAAAGCCAGTCGCTGCCAAAACAGGAGGAGGAGGAGGAGGAGGAGGAGGAGGGAGGAGCAGCCGCGGACATTCCCCGGTCTCCACGGGCAACGGTAAGGACCGGCAGGCTGGCTCGTCGAAAGGCGCGGGCGGCGGGGCGGAGAGCCCCAAACTGAGCAGAGCGGCGACGAGCAGTGGTGCGCGAGACGAGGACCGCGGAGGAGGAGGAGGAGGAGGAGGAGGCAGCACCAGTGTGCCTGAAGACCCCAGAGCAGATCAGAGCCGTGTGGTATCAGACCAACCCTGCTCCTCCAAATCCCCCAAATTAAAGAGCAAAACCCCACGAGGGGGAGGAGGACAGGGAGGAGGAGGAGGAGGAGGAGGAGGAGGGGAGACGGCGACCGCCAGTAAGAAACCCTCTAAAAGCAGTGTGGGCTGTGGGCCGGGCTTCTGGAAGGAGGGCTGCTTACAGTCTGAGCTCATCCAGTTCCACCTGAACAAGAGCCTGGGGAAGAAAGGAACAAAGATGGAGGCCAAGTCCGATTCTCCTCCGCTGTCGGAACCGAACCTCTCCCCCGAGCGTGTCGCCCCACCAGAACCCGCTCCTCCCCAGCCAGAACCGGACGAGAGCCTGCTAGAAGAGATAGAGAAACTGGAGGATGAAAACGATTTCTTAAAGGTGAGCCTGTGTGTGTGTGTGTCTGTACTCTAGTGTGTGTGTAAGTGTTTGTGTGTGTGTGTGTGTGTGTGTGTGTGTGTGAGTGTGTGTATACGTTAGTGTGTGTAAGTGTATGTGTGTGTGTGTGTGTGTGTGTGTGTGTGTGTGTGTGTGTGTGTGTGTGTGTGAATACGCTAGTGTGTGTTGAAGTTCATGTGTCTTCGTGTGTGTGTGTGAATATGTATATGCTAGTGTGTGTGTGTGTGTGTGTGTCTGTGTGTGTGTGTGGCTTTATAACACCACCTGTTAGACTAGCTTTATATTTTTGTCATAATTATCAAGGTACAATATACTGTATGTGAAGATGTTTTAATTTAAACAAATTATTGTTGATTTAATGTATGTACTTCTATGCTTGATTACTGAAATATAGGCCTACCTCTCTCTATTCTTACTCTCTCTTTATTAATTCATCTCTCTATTCTCCATTCTGAGTTTTGGCTGAAATCTCTGTCTCTATTTCAATTCTCTATTCTCTGTTTTGAGATCGAGGAGAATTGAGATGCACCAATATATCAGATGCAAATCCCTTGTAGGTGAAAGCTGGCAACAAAACTAATTCTGATTCTGATTCTGATTCTGACTATTTAGGCTGAAATCTCTGTTCTGAATCTGTTTAGGTTGAAATATTTTTACTCTCTCTCTCTCTCTCTCTCTCTCTCTCTCTCTCTCTCTCTCTCTCTCTCTCTCTCTCTCTCTCTCTCTCTCTCTCTCTCTATCTATCTCTCTCTCTCCCTCCCCCCCTTCCTCTCTCTCTCTCTCTCTCTCTCTCTCTCTCTCTCTCATCTCTCCCTCCATTCTCTCTCTCTCTCTCTCTCTCTCTCTCTCTCTCTCTCTCTCTCTCTCTCTGTGTGTTCAGGCTGAGATTGAGGAGATGCGAGCGGAGATGGACGAGATACGGGACACGTTCTACGAGGAGGACGCGTGTCAGATGCAGGACATGCGACGGGACCTGGAGAGAGCCAATAAGAACTGTCGCATCCTCCAGTACCGGCTGAGGAAGACGGAGAGGAAGAGGCTGCGCTTCGCAGAGACGGGGGAGATGGACTGTGATCTGCTCAGGAGCCTGGAGCAGGACCTGAAGGTACGCTTTGTAATATAACCTAAAGATCAGGAGAGAGACATTGTTTTTGTAGAGTTTTATGTTTGCAATTTATAAAATACGTCTTTAGGAAGGGCAAGATATTATCCAAAAGTTTGATTTATCAATTTAGAAAACATACGGTATTAACTAATTCAAAGAATAATACTTTTTTTTACACTAACCTTGTACTTATCCGCCTAGAAGGCATTTATTTATTTCTCTCTCTCCCCTTTTAGTCTAACTCCCTCCCTCCCTCTCTCTCTCCCTCTTTTCCCTCCCCCTTTCTCTACTGAAGGTGGCGAAGGACGTGTCGGTCCGCCTGCACAACGAGCTGGAGAGCGTGGAGGAGAAGAGGAGCAGGACGGAGGAGGAGAACGAGAACCTCAGGCAGCGGCTCATCCAGGTGGAGGTCACCAAGCAGGCCCTGCAGAACGAACTGGACAAGGCCAAGGAGGTGGGGAGGATGGAGGGGGTGGGAGGGAGGGAGGGAGGGAGGGAGGGATAGAGGGAGGGAGGTGATGGATGGAGGGAAGGAAGGAGGAGGAGAACGAGAACCTCAGGCAGCGGCTCATCCAGGTGGAGGTCACCAAGCAGGCCCTGCAGAACGAACTGGACAAGGCCAAGGAGGTGGGGAGGATGGAGGGATGGAGGGAGGGAGGGAGGGAGGGAGGGGGGGAGGGAGGGAGGGAGGGAGGGAGGGATAGAGGGAGGGAGGTGATGGATGGAGGGAAGGAAGGAGGAGGAGAACGAGATCCTCAGGCAGCGGCTCATCCAGGTGGAGGTCACCAAGCAGGCCCTGCAGAACGAACTGGACAAGGCCAAGGAGGTGGGGAGGATGGAGGGATGGAGGGAGGGAGGGAGGGAGGGAGGTGATGGATAGATGGATGGATGGAGGGAGGGAGTTGAGGGAGGGAGGGACTGAGGGAGGGAGGGAGGTGATGGATGGAGGGAGGGAAGGAGGAGGGGGCGAGGAAGGGAGGGAGGGAGGGGGAGGGATGAGGGAGGGAGGAAGGGAGGAAGGGATGGAGGGAGGGGGGAGGGAAGGGAGGGAGGAAGGGAGGGAGGAAGGGAGGGAGGGATGGAGGAGGGGGGCGAGGAAGGGAGGGAGGAAGGGAGGGAGGGATGAGGGAGGGATCGAGAATGGGAGAGGGAGGGAGGATGGAGGGAGGGAGGGATGGATGCAGGGAGGAAGGAATGGAGGATGGAGGGCGGGAGTGAGGAAGGGAGGGAGAGAGGGAGGGGGGATGGAGTATGGAGGGAGGGAGCGAGGAAGGGAGGAAGGGATGGATGGATGGATGGGAGGGTGGGTGGATAGATGGATGGATGGATCAATAGATGGACAGGCGAAAGAGACAGATACCAAGATGTAGAAACACTGCTGTATAGAGAACATTAGATTAGCCTCAGCAAAGAGTCAGGCAGAGAGGCAGATTGTGTACTGGATAATGTGATGAAGATGATGACAATGGTGATGATTATGACGAGGACAATTATAAACGATTATTACATAAAAATGATAATGAAGATGATGAAGATGAGGACGATTACGATGATGCAAACTTTTCCACTTCCTGCAGCTGTCGCTGAAGAGGAGAGGAGGCAAGGATGTCCTGAAAGCAGAGAGGAGGACTCCCCAGACTCCTACAGAAGTACAGATAACCTTGGCTTTGACACTTTTACTTTTATCAAGAGGGAGCAACTAAAGAGGCTAATGTAAATAATAACAGGACGTCCACAGTAGACCTACTAGCAGCATTCCTTTAGAATAAGAATAATAAAATTAGAATAATAATAAAAATCTCAAATTGTATATCCTTTAATTTAATCCTCTCAGTGTTACCATGTTGTGAAGAGAGAAATAACATGACACAAGACAGTGTCCCTCGAGAAGATCACGTCTTCACGGCCGCTGATCAGATTCATAACGGCTGTATTTACTCAGCATAAGATAATTACTGGAGAATTACTATTACTATTAGTGTAATTACTACTGCATTTGATTACTATGAGATAAGAGTTGTATCTGCTGTATTTACTCAGCATAAGATAATTACTGGAGAATTACTATTACTATTAGTGTAATTACTACTGCATTTGATTACTATGAGATAAGAGGTATATCTGCTGTATTTACTCAGCATAAGATAATTACTGGAGAATTACTATTACTATTAGAGTAATTACTACTGCATTTGATTACTATGAGATAAGAGGTATATCTGCTGTATTTACTCAGCATAAGATAATTACTGGAGAATTACTATTACTATCAGAGTAATTACTACTGCATTTGATTACTACGAGATAAGAGGTATATCTGCTGTATTTACTCAGCATAAGATAATTACTGGAGAATTACTATTACTATTAGTGTAATTACTACTGCATTTGATTACTATGAGATAAGAGTTATTTCTGCTGTACTTAGCATAAGATAATTACTAGAGAATTACTATTACTATTAGAGTAATTACTACTGCATTTGATTACTATGAGATAAGAGTTGTATCTGCTGTATTTACTCAGCATAAGATAATTACTGGAGAATTACTATTACTATTAGAGTAATTACTACTGCATTTGATTACTATGAGATAAGAGTTGTATCTGCTGTATTTACTCAGCATAAGATAATTACTGGAGAATTACTATTACTATTAGAGTAATTACTACTGCATTTGATTACTATGAGATAAGAGGTGTATCTGCTGTATTTACTCAGCATAAGATAATTACTGGAGAATTACTATTACTATTAGTGTAATTACTACTGCATTTGATTACTATGAGATAAGAGTTGTATCTGCTGTATTTACTCAGCATAAGATAATTACTGGAGAATTACTATTACTATTAGAGTAATTACTACTGCATTTGATTACTATGAGATAAGAGTTATTTCTGCTGTACTTAGCATAAGATAATTACTAGAGAATTACTATTACTATTAGAGTAATTACTACTGCATTTGATTACTATGAGATAAGAGTTGTATCTGCTGTATTTACTCAGCATAAGATAATTACTGGAGAATTACTATTACTATTAGAGTAATTACTACTGCATTTGATTACTATGAGATAAGAGGTATATCTGCTGTATTTTCTCAGTTATATCTAATGTATGATATAAATTATAACTGCTCTATTTGGAGATCATAGGATAAGAGTTATAAACTGTATTTGCTGTGTTTTCTCACTATTGAATAGGAATTAGAACAGGTGTCGGGGGAAGATGTTTGGAATAGTTTGCAATTGCCCTTGTCTATTAGCAGAAGCAAGCAAAACCTCTCACTCAGAATCATAATGTACCTACCGTCACAGATTTATACCCAGTTATTAATAAATGACCATGTGTAATTACAATGTCATAACAAAATGCTCAGCCAGTCACCAATCACCCCCTCTCCCTTTCCTTCAGGAAGAGAACGACGACCTGAAGTGTCAGCTGGCCTTCATCAAAGAAGAGGCCATGTTGATGAGGAAGAAGATGGCCAAGATCGACAAGGAGAAGGACGGCCTGGAGCGCGAGCTGCAGAAGTACCGCTCGTTCTACGGAGACGTGGACAGCCCCCTGCCCAAAGGCGAGGCCGGGGGACCCCCCGCCACACGGGAGTCGGAACTGAAGCTCCGCCTCCGTCTGGTGGAAGAGGAGGCCAACATCCTGGGGAGGAAGATCGTGGAGCTGGAGGTGGAGAACCGCGGGCTGAAGGCGGAGCTGGACGACATGAGGGAGGAGAGTCTGGCCGCGGCCGGAGGGGACGGGGCGACCGGAGGAGGACATCATCAGTCCAGGTACAGGTCATCATCAGGTACAGGTCATCATCAGGTACAGGTCATCATCAGGTACAGGTCATCATCAGTCCAGGTACAGGTCATCATCAGTCCAGGTACAGGTCATCATCAGGTACAGGTCAACATCAGGTACAGGTCATCATCAGTCCAGGTACAGGTCATCATCAGGTACAGGTCATCATCAGTTCAGGTACAGGTCATCATCAGTCCAGGTACAGGTCATCATCAGTCCAGGTACAGGTCATCATCAGGTACAGGTACAGGTCATCATCAGGTACAGGTCATCATCAGGTACAGGTACAGGTCATCATCAGGTACAGGTACAGGTCATCATCAGGTACAGGTCATCATCAGGTACAGGTCATCATCAGGTACAGGTCATCATCAGTCCAGGTACAGGTCATCATCAGTCCAGGTACAGGTCATCATCAGGTACAGGTCATCATCAGTCCAGGTACAGGTCATCATCAGTCCAGGTCATCATCAGTCCAGGTACAGGATGGCCGCTCTGCTGGCCCTCGACGCTCCTTATACACGCTTTCTGCCCTTTAAAAAATAATTATCTGGAATTCGATTAGAAGTTATGCCACATTTAGATGATCTGATTTAATGCTATAGAAATATAGGACATGCCACATGTGTTGTAGTAGTTTAGTTGACACACTTGTATGTCAAACGATACATTACAATGTACCCCAAATATATATTACAGTAGTCCCTCAAATATCTCCCCCATACAAATGTGAGGTTTTTAATGGGTGCAAAATACACTGGAAGGACTCACACGTTTAAAGAGCAAAGCAAAAATAAAACTGTTGTGTTGAAAACTGTAGCAATGGACTCCATGGCGTGTGAACTGAACACCATAGCGTACTGCTCACGTGTGTCCTTGGCGTGTTGCGTGTTCCTGTCTCGCAGGGAGCAGGGCGAGGCATTGTCAGAGCTACTGAAAAACCATAGCGTTCTGTTCACGCGTGTCCTTGGCGTGTTGCGTGTTCCTGTCTCCCAGGGGGCAGGGCGAGGCGTTGTCAGAGCTCCTGAAAAACCATAGCGTTCTGTTCACGCGTGTTCTTGGCGTGTTGCGTGTTCCTGTCTCCCAGGGAGCAGGGCGAGGTGTGGTCAGAGCTACTGAAAAACCATAGCGTACTGCTCACGTGTGTTCTTGGCGTGTTGCGTGTTCCTGTCTCCCAGGGAGCAGGGCGAGGCGTGGTCAGAGCTCCTGAAAAACCATAGCGTACTGCTCACGTGTGTTCTTGGCGTGTTGCGTGTTCCTGTCTCCCAGGGAGCAGGGCGAGGCGTGGTCAGAGCTCCTGAAAAACCATAGCGTTCTGTTCACGCGTGTCCTTGGCGTGTTGCGTGATCCTGTCTCCCAGGGAGCAGGGCGAGGCGTGGTCAGAGCTACTGAAAAACCATAGCGTTCTGTTCACGCGTGTCCTTGGCGTGTTGCGTGTTGCTGTCTCCCAGGGAGCAGGGCGAGGCGTGGTCAGAGCTCCTGAAAAACCATAGCGTTCTGTTCACGCGTGTCCTTGGCGTGTTGCGTGTTGCTGTCTCCCAGGGAGCAGGGCGAGGCGTGGTCAGAGCTCCTGAAAAACCATAGCGTTCTGTTCACGCGTGTCCTTGGCGTGTTGCGTGTTCCTGTCTCCCAGGGAGCAGGGCGAGGCGTGGTCAGAGCTACTGAAAAACCATAGCGTTCTGTTCACGCGTGTCCTTGGCGTGTTGCGTGTTGCTGTCTCCCAGGGAGCAGGGCGAGGCGTGGTCAGAGCTACTGAAAAACCATAGCGTACTGCTTACGCGTGTCCTTGGCGTGTTGCGTGTTGCTGTCTCCCAGGGAGCAGGGCGAGGCGTGGTCAGAGCTACTGAAAAACCATAGCGTTCTGTTCACGCGTGTCCTTGGCGTGTTGCGTGTTCCTGTCTCCCAGGGAGCAGGGCGAGGCGTGGTCAGAGCTACTGAAAAACCATAGCGTTCTGTTCACGCGTGTCCTTGGCGTGTTGCGTGTTGCTGTCTCCCAGGGAGCAGGGCGAGGCGTGGTCAGAGCTACTGAAAAACCATAGCGTACTGCTCACGCGTGTCCTTGGCGTGTTGCGTGTTGCTGTCTCCCAGGGAGCAGGGCGAGGCGTGGTCAGAGCTACTGAAAAACCATAGCGTACTGCTCATGTTGCGTGTTCCTGTCTCCCCAGGGAGCAGGGCGAGGCGTGGTCAGAGCTACTGAAAAACCATAGCGTACTGCTCACGCGTGTCCTTGGCGTGTTGCGTGTTGCTGTCTCCCAGGGAGCAGGGCGAGGCGTGGTCAGAGCTACTGAAAAACCATAGCGTACTGCTCACGCGTGTCCCTGGCGTGTTGCGTGTTCCTGTCTCCCAGGGAGCAGGGCGAGGCGTGGTCAGAGCTACTGAAAAACCATAGCGTTCTGTTCACGCGTGTCCTTGGCGTGTTGCGTGTTCCTGTCTCGCAGGGCGAGGCGTGGTCAGAGCTACTGAAAAACCATAGCGTTCTGTTCACGCGTGTCCTTGGCGTGTTGCGTGTTCCTGTCTCCCAGGGAGCAGGGCGAGGCGTGGTCAGAGCTACTGAAAAACCATAGCGTTCTGTTCACGCGTGTCCTTGGCGTGTTGCGTGTTGCTGTCTCCCAGGGAGCAGGGCGAGGCGTGGTCAGAGCTACTGAACACCATAGCGTTCTGTTCACGCGTGTCCTTGGCGTGTTGCGTGTTGCTGTCTCCCAGGGAGCAGGGCGAGGCGTGGTCAGAGCTACTGAAAAACCATAGCGTTCTGTTCACGCGTGTCCTTGGCGTGTTGCGTGTTGCTGTCTCCCAGGGAGCAGGGCGAGGCGTTGTCAGAGCAACTGAAAAACCATAGCGTTCTGTTCACGCGTGTCCTTGGCGTGTTGCGTGTTCCTGTCTCCCAGGGAGCAGGGCGAGGCGTTGTCAGAGCTACTGAAAAACCATAGCGTTCTGTTCACGCGTGTCCTTGGCGTGTTGCGTGTTGCTGTCTCCCAGGGAGCAGGGCGAGGCGTTGTCAGAGCTCCTGAAAAACCATAGCGTTCTGTTCACGCGTGTCCTTGGCGTGTTGCGTGTTCCTGTCTCCCAGGGAGCAGGGCGAGGCGTGGTCAGAGCTACTGAAAAACCATAGCGTTCTGTTCACGCGTGTCCTTGGCGTGTTGCGTGTTGCTGTCTCCCAGGGAGCAGGGCGAGGCGTGGTCAGAGCTCCGGCAGCAGCTCCAGCTGGTGGAGGACGAGGCAGAGCTCCTGAGGAGGAACCTGGCCGACGTGGAGGAGGACAACAAGAAGGTGACCGGGGAACTCAACAAGCTCAAGTACAAAGCCGGCTCCCACGAGGCCGGGTCCAGGTCACACGGCGCGGGAGGAGCTAGCGGAGGTCAGTGAGCCCTGACCCTAAGCCTAACCCTAACCTTAACCCTAACCCTTCACTGTATTACATAAATACATAGAAGTACAAGATTAAAAAGCTAGCGGAGGTCAGTGATCCCTAACCCTTACCCTAACCCTAACCCTAACCCTTACCCTTTACTATATTACATAAATACATTGAAGTACAAGATTGAAAAGCTAGCGGAGGTCAGTGATCCCTAACCTTAACCATAACCCTAACCCTAACCCTTTACTATATAACATAAATACATTGAAGTACAAGATTGAAAAGCTAGCGGTCAGTGAACACAGCTGTATGCCTAACCAAATATGTAACATGAATGAATCTTCCGCCCGTCAGGAGGAGCAGACGCTGCCAAAATGGAGGCGGTCCAGGAGGAACTGAAGGCGGCTCGCCTGCACATCAACGACCTGAGCGGCAAGGTGATGCAGCTGCAGTACGAGAACCGCGTGCTGCTCTCCAACATGCAGCGCTACGACCTGGCCTCTCACCTGGGCGTCAGGTGCGCCAGCCCCAGGGACAGCGACGCTGACAGCGACCACGACGACGGCTCCACCCCGTCGCCCCGCCTCCTCCACCCGCCCCACCGGAAGAGGGAGGGGCCTGTGGGCGGGGAGAGCGACTCTGACGAGGTGAGGAACCTCCGCTGCCTCACGCCCACGCGGGGGCTGTACTCGCCCGTCACCGACCCGGGGCGTTTTTTATCGCGGAGCCTGAAGGACCGGCAGCAGATGATGGACCTCCGCATGGAGGCAGAGCGGCTGGGCCGGACCATCGACAGGTGAGCAACACCTTTTTAAACAAAAACATTCATATGTTTTTATGGAATTTTTATGCTTAATTGGATAGCACAGTAGCGAAATAGAAAGTAAGACATGTTTTTATGGCATGTTCTGCTCTATTGGATAGCACAGTAGAGATAGTGAAACATTATATGTTTTTATGGTGTTTTACTGCTTTACTGGATAGGGAAATAGCGAGATAGAAGGTATAACTTATATGTTTTTATGGTGTTTTACTGCTTTACTGGATAGGGAAATAGCGAGATAGAAGGTATAACTTATATGTTTTTATGGTGTTTTACTGCTTTACTGGATAGGGAAATAGCAAGATAGAAGGTATGACTTATATGTTTTTATGGTGTTTTACTGCTTTACTGGATAGGGAAATAGCAAGATAGAAGGTATAACTTATATGTTTTTATGGTGTTTTACTGCTTTACTGGATAGGGAAATAGCAAGATAGAAGGTATAACTTATATGTTTTTATGGTGTTTTACTGCTTTACTGGATAGGGAAATAGCAAGATAGAAGGTATAACTTATATGTTTTTATGGTGTTTTACTGCTTTATTGGATAGGGAAATAGCGAGATAGAAGGTATAACTTATATGTTTTTATGGTGTTTTACTGCTTTATTGGATAGGGAAATAGCGAGATAGAAGGTATAACTTATATGTTTTTATGGCTTTTTTCTGCTTTATTGGATAGCGCAGTAGGGAGATAGAGAGTAAAACATTATATGTTTTTATGGCTTTTTTCTGCTTAATTGGATAGCATAGTAGTGAGATAGAAAGTAAGACATGTTTTTATGGCTTTTTTCTGCTTTATTGGATAGCGCAGTATTGAGATAGAGAGTTAAGGCAGGGCAGAGAGTGAGTGAATGACGTACAGCAAATGGCCATGTGTCCTGGGACTGGCCCTCAGTGGTCTGTTCTCTTTGCCCGGGGAGCTACCCATGGTGGAGGATCCCTAAGTGCTCTGTGTTCTGCCCAGGGAGCTACCCATGGTGGGGTAGCCCTCAGTGCTCTGTCCTCCCAGCCCAGGGAGCTACCCATGGTGGGGGATCCCTCAGTGCTCTGTGTTCTGCCCAGGGAGCTACCCATGGTGGAGGATCCCTAAGTGCTCTGTGTTCTGCCCAGGGAGCTACCCATGGTGGGGGATCCCTCAGTGCTCTGCCCTCCCAGCCCAGGGAGCTACCCATGGTGGAGTATCCCTAAGTGCTCTGTGTTCTGCCCAGGGAGCTACCCATGGTGGGGGACCCTCAGTGCTCTGTGTTCTGCTCGGGGAGCTACCCATGGTGGGGGACCCTCAGTGCTCTGTGTTCTGCTCGGGGAGTTACCCATGGTGGGGGACCCTCAGTGCTCTGCCCTCCCAGCCCAGGGAGCTACCCATGGTGGGGGAACCTCAGTTGTCTGTGTTCTGCCCAGGGAGCTACCCATGGTGGGGGACCCTCAGTGCTCTGTGTTCTGCTCGGGGAGTTACCCATGGTGGGGGACCCTCAGTGCTCTGTGTTCTGCTCGGGGAGTTACCCATGGTGGGGGACCCTCAGTGCTCTGTGTTCTGCCCAGGGAGCTACCCATGGTGGGGGACCTGTTAATACAATGTTGGGTTTGGAGAGCATACGGTCATTGAAATTAAAGTCTTGAAGTCTACTGTGTTAATGTGTCCATCAGTAGACTGTAAAACAAATTTCTGAAGTAGTCAGGGAAAGATAGAGAAGTGTAGGGCTTGTTTGATTTGTTGACGAGGACTCCAACACGTCATTCTTAACTTCCGCTAAAATAACCGACCACTGTTCGCCTTCCTCCTTCCGTCCTGATCCTCGGATCCACTCCACGTTTTCCCCCGCGGCTGCCAGGCTCATAGCAGACACCAGCACCATCATCACCGAGGCCCGCGTCTACGTGACTGACGGGGTGGAGGTCTACGCCCGGCTGGAGGAAGACCAGGAGGGGAGCCGGATCCGGGAACACGAGCTGCTGTATCGCATCAACGCCCAGATGAAGGCCTTCCGGAAAGAACTCCAGGGCTTCATTGACCACCTGGATGTTCCCAAACAGGAGGGCAAGGAGCAGGAGGAGCCCCTGTCTGTAAGCAGAGACCATAGAGAACACATAGAGTACACATATTACATGCAGTATAGTATTGGTGCCCCTGTACTGTAAGCACAGACCATAGAGAACACAAAGAGAACACATCTTACATACATGGTGCCCCTGTATTGTAAGCACAGACCATAGAGAACACAAAGAGAACACATCTTACATACAACAGAGACCATAGAGAACACATAGAGTACACATATTACACACAGCAGAGACCATAGAGAACACATAGAGAACACATATTACATACAGCAGAGACCATAGAGAACACATAGAGTACACATATTACATACAGTATAGTATTGGTACCATTGTCTGTAAGCAGAGGAGAATATATGGATCAGATATTACATACAGTATAGTATTGGTACCATTGTCTGTAAGCAGAGGAGAATATATGGATCAGATATTACATACAGTATAGTATTGACGCCCCTGTACTGTAAGCACAGACCATAGAGAACACATAGTTCATACTGTATAGTATTGGTGCCACTGTACTGTATAAAATATGTGATCTATATCATCAGTTAGTACAGGATCGTATTGATGCCATTGTCTGTATAGCAAAGGAGACTATATATATTACATAAGGAAGTATAAAAGACTATATACCTGTAGATCAGATATATATACAGTATAGTTTTGGATGTTCTTGTGTTATTTTTCAATGGAAATAATCAAAATTACAGAACTATCCCTTTAAATACAGTATCCTAAGCAGAAAGATACGGACAGATGTATGCCTGCACAAACACACAAACACACATTCTCTTGCTATCTCTCTCTCCGTCCCTCTCTCTCTCTCTCTCTCTCTCTCTCTCTCTCTCTCTCTCTCTCTCTCTCTCTCTCTCTCTCTCTCTCTCTCTCTCTCTCTCTCTCTCTCTCTCTCTCTCTCTCTCTCTCTCTCTCTCTCTCTCTCATCTCTTTCTCTCTCCCTTTCTTTCACATCTCTTTCCACATCACTTTGTATAAATAGAACCTCAAGTCATGTGCTCTGTGCAGATAGTCATGAATGCATTCATCTTTTAAAGGTAATCTATTTTTTGTTCTGAAACGTAAACGTGCCTTCTGCTCTCCATTTCTCTGTCTGTTCTTCCCCTCCACCCAGATGTTTCAACCCATCATTTTGCTCATCCTCATCCTCGTTCTCTTTTCCTCGCTGTCCTATGCCACCATTTTCAAATTAGTCTTTCTTTTCACTCTCTTCTTTGTTCTGTAAACCCCACCTCACTTTGCATCACGCTTGTATTTTTTTCAAATCTGCATACGTTCGTTATTTAAATTTTTTTCCCCTTTGTTTTTGTTGTTGTTGTTATTATTATTATTATTATTATTATTATTGTTTCGTTTTGGCGCATGTTTCACAAGGTTGCTCAAGGTACAGAACACGTTTTGTCATCTCACCACGACCCAATTTAAAAGTCAACTCAGAAGCATTCAACAAACACACTGTGGAGGAGTCCGGAAGCTGCAGGTGAGTTTGTATAAAAACAATAACCATCTTCAAAATGGACCTCTCCTTCACTGATGGTTAGGGATGGAAAAAGTTAGGGTGAATTGGACATGCATACAATATTTTGTCATATTTTCGTTTTTTAACAGAGTATATTCTGTTAACAAGCTTCTCTCTTGCTGGTCTCATGCTTTGCAGAGTAACTTGTTTTTTTTCTAAACATGCAGTTATTGTTGTAAAAGGCTCACACAGATACATCAGGGAGGTTGAGGTACTATGAGCTGCCACACAGACACAGAACGAGAGGCAGGCAGAAAGGGCAAGACCACAGAAGAAGTTTATGAATGTAATGTTATGTGTAATGCAATGTAATGTTATGAATGTAATGTTATGTGTAATGCAATGTAATGTGATGAATGTTATGTAATAAGTGCCTTGTTTGGAAGTCTACTTTCCAGGTGCGGTTGTGACTGATGTAGTCAGACGCTTTGAGATGATACTCAGCTAACTATATGTTGGGATGATACTCAGCTAACTATATGTTGGGATGATACTCAGCTAACTATATGTTGGGATGATACTCAGCTAACTATATGTTGGGATGATACTCAACTAACTATATGTTGGGATGATACTCAGCTAACTATATGTTGGGATGATACTCAACTAACTATATGTTGGGATGATACTCAACTAACTATATGTTGGGATGATACTCAACTAACTATATGTTGGGATGATACTCAGCTAACTGTATGTTGGGATGATACTCAGCTAACTATATGTTGGGATGATACTCAGCTAACTATATGTTGGGATGATACTCAGCTAACTATATGTTGGGATGATACTCAACTAACTATATGTTGGGATGATACTCAGCTAACTATATGTTGGGATGATACTCAACTAACTATATGTTGGGATGATACTCAGCTAACTATATGTTGGGATGATACTCAGCTAACTATATGTTGGGATGATACTCAGCTAACTATATGTTGGCATAGTGTTATGTTCCCTCTCTTTCTTACGTCCATGTGCCCTTTCGTTAAGCAATTAATGCCTAGCAACCCTGGCAGCACAAAGAGAGAGAGACTGAGCACAAGAAAGCTGTGTAGTTCAGTCTTCTCTCTCTCTTTCTCTCTCTCTCTCTCTCTCTCTCTCTCTCTCTCTCTCTCTCTCTCTCTCTCTCTCTGTGTGTGTGTGCGTGTGTGTGTGTGTGTGTGTGTGTGTGTGTGTGTGTGTGTGTGTGTGAATGCATGTAAAAAATTGCGTCTTCATATAATGACAAACCCAAACCAAAGGCTTTGCAATAGTTATTTACATTTTGTCTTTTGTTTATTTGTTTTTTATTTAAACATTCTCAAATGATTTATCGGCCCATTCTTCATAATTCAGCCTTCAGTGGGATGTGGGACTGCAACAAGAGTTATGACATGTTTAACTAAAAATGCCTTCCCAGAGAGATATGACCATAGATCGGCCTTGTGACAAATAATGCCCCAGGCCTTTATAGAAAAACACACAAAATGTACTCGCCGTGGATTGTTTCCTCTCTAGCTCCAATAGCCCATCCCACGTGGGAGGAATCGCTTCATTAACTAAACCTCTATTTCCCGGCGTTTCACGCTCTCCTTTCTTTCTCCCCTCTTCTTTCTTTCTCTGTCTTTCGCTCTCTCACGCGCGCGCACACACATAAACAGATTCGGTGATGGGATCCTACGTCATGTATTAGAACCAGCTGTGTGAGTGTGTGTGTGTGTGTGTGTGTGTGTGTGTGTGTGTGTGTGAGAGAGAGAGAGAGAGAGAGAGAGAGAGAGAGAGAGAGAGAGAGAGAGAGAGAGAGAGAGAGAGAGAGAGAGATGGACGGAGAGCCAGAGCTTTTATTTGATGAGATCTATTAAACATCAGGCCACCGCATTCTCAGTCTTCCAATTGTTTATTCAGTCCTCTACTATTGAGGACGTCAATGACCTGCCGTTATCGAGCGAAACCTTTTTTATGGACTTTGAAATGTTTCTCATGTTTACCGCGCATCATTAGCTTATCAGGTAAGGGTTTTGTTATTAATATGTCTTTAGTATCAGTTATGTGTCCAATGGTTCAAAACAATTAAAATAATTGGTTTATTAGACAGTCAACAATGCGCAGCAGATAAACTTCGGTGTGCTCGTGCAACTATACAAACACCGTGCGCAATGCGCGACACGCGTAATATGATTTATTGCAGCGGACATAGTCGCACATGCTATACCGTTACCTACACTCCCTCAACCCTAAAAGCGTCCGAGGAGGCGATGCAAAGAGGCCGCTTCCGCCGTGATTAATTTGTGTTTCAAGTTACCTGTTTCCAAACTGTCGCTCTGTTGGCTAGCATGGGTTGTTTAGGAAAGTTATCCATGGTTACAAGGATAAAAATACCTCATGCCTCTTGACTCGTATATTTTGGGCTACTCGTCCCGCTTAGATTGAGTCTCTCCTTGGTCGCCTCTGCCCAGGCAGTCAGTTGGGTGGTTGTTTATTTGCTTGTGGCGGTGGCTTTTTGATTGCAAACTTTGACGGATTTACTTTACTATTTTATTTGGAGTGTGACCATAAATAGTATTTGAGTGTTGCGCCAGGGAGCGCCATATAAACCAGAATACGGCTCGAGGCGCGAGGCGCCTTTTGGTGACATGGAAGGCACACAAAATTCCCCTGCCCGCGTGGGGAGATCAGCAGTGGCTGCCGCGAGAGCTGTTGGACGGGCATCAGGAGAAATGGCCGGTTTCGGCTAATTACTTAATTCACTACTTAATGCAAGCCGTAATAGGCTATCATTTTGTGTTTTGCTTTGCACTGGTTGGGAAATGTGGAATGCGTTTGGGAATGGTTCAGGGTTGCACGTGGGCAGCGGCGGCGGAGGAGGAGGAGGAGGTGGCGGATATGTGCCAGCGCAGGGATGGGAGTTTGTTCCTTGTTCCCGACTGGAGAAGGCAGACAGAGGAAGGGGCAAAAGTCGCAGTCCGCACCGACGGATTTCATCCCCTCCCTCTATCTGCCAGATCTTCGAGCCCCCGCCGCAGCCTGGAGCTGGCGGAGGAACGCTATTCGAGGGGACTAGGGGGCAGTTTTGGCCGGGGACTGGACCCGAACTTGCGGCTCAGTTGCAGCAGCAGCAGCAGCAGCAGCAGCAGCAGCAGCAGCAGCAGCAGCAGCAGCAGCAGCAGCAACAGGCGCAGCAGCACGGACAGTTGAAAAAGAAAATTGAAGACTTGAAAAGGCGTCATGGTCAAGATAAAGAGGAGTGGATGAGGGAGAAAGAAATTCTGTTGAGACAAGTGGCTGACATACAAGTAATTGGACCTTTTAGTGTGGCATACTCTAAAACAAAAAACAAACAAAAAACTTACATCGCTTAATAAGTAACAGTACTTTTCACGTTTTAAATAGTGTTTACAAAAACTACGCAAAAACGCCTTTTTTGAAAATGAAAGAAAAAAAAAGAAATAATGAAAAATATACATCTAAAAAAATTTGATGCGGCCAAAATAAATAAACATCCGTTTTTCTACGGTGTTGAATTTGCAGGGTGGGGAGAACCGGCGGATTCTGCTGGACCTGAAGGCGGTGCTGGAAGAAGTGCAAACGGAGGTGAAGAGAGAGGAGGAGAAGAGGAGTGATCTTCAGCTGCTCTACACCAAGGACAGGTGTGCCTGGGAACTAGAGAAGGCGGAGCTTAAATGCAGGATTGCACAGGTAAGGCTTTTTTTTATCGTCACCTACTAGATGAAATATTTTATCTAAATATGGTTGTAGAGTTTAACCAGTGTATAATATTACAGCGACCCCTAGTCGATGGTAATGTTGAAAGAGTCGCGTGTGTGTGTGTATATTTTGTGCTTGTGGTGTGTTTGTGTTTGTGTGTGTGGTGTGCTTGTGGTGTGTATGTGTGTGTGTTTGTGTGTGTGTGTGTGTGTGTGTGTGTGTGTGTGTGTGTATTTTAGTGCTTGTGGTGTTTATGTGTGTGTGTGTGTATATTTTTGTGCTTGTGGTGTGTGTGTGTTTGTGTGTGTGTGGTGTGCTTGTGGTGCGTTTGTGTTTGTGTTTGTGTGTGTGTGTGTGTGTGTGTGGATGTGTATTTTTGTGCTTGTGGTGTGTATGTGTGTGTGTGTGTGTGTGTGTGTGTGTGTGTGTGTGGTGTGTGTGTGTGTGTGTGTGTGTGTGTGTGTGTGTGTGTGTGTGTGTGTGTGTGTGTGTGTGTGTGTGTGTGTGTGTGTGTGTGTGTGTGTGTGTGTGTGCGCGTGTTTGGCTGGTCATTAGCCTCTCAGTTGTTGAGGTGATAAGTCATTCCTGTTGCCGTCCAAGTCCAGCTTAGACAGAAGACGTTTGCAGTGTGTGGGAGAGCCGGGGTTAGCTAGGCATACTGTCATTTTACCTATTAACACATTAGTCCTGTGTGTGTGTGTGTGTGTGTGTGTGTGTGTGTGTGTGACCCACAGCTATGCTTTCAACAAACAACAGCAGTGTATAATAACGGGGGCTTATCGACGTGATCAGGGTATGAGTCATGACAATAATAACAAACACACACACAAACAACACACATAAACACACACACAAACAACACACATAAACACACACACAAACACACACACAAACACACACACAACACACACACACACACACACACACACACACACAAACACACACACAAACACACACACAAACACACACACAAACACACACACACACACACACACACACACACACACACACACACACACAAACACACACACAAACACACACACAAACAACACACATAAACACACACACAAACAACACACATAAACACACACACAAACAACACACATAAACACACACACAAACAGCACACACAAACAACACACACAAACACACACACAAACAACACACACAAACAACACACACAAACACACACACAAACAACACACACAAACACACACAAAAACAACACACACAAACAACACACACAAACAAACACACAAACAAACAATACACGCAAACACACGCATACAAACAACACACACAAACACACACACAAACACGCACATACAAACAACACACACAAATACTCTCACTCTCACCATAGACTGGGGTGGCTGTAAAAGCACACACATATTTTCACTTAAACTGTCATTTAGTGTGTGTGTGGGTGTTTGTGTGTGTGTGTGTGTGTGTGTGTGTGTGTGTGTGTGTGTGTGTGTGTGAGCGACGTAAGGTTTTTGCTGTGTTAGCTTTGGACAGGCACCCCCCTCACAATGAGCTGATTCCACTGACAGCTGCTGTGAGCTGAGTGTTTTCCAGTGTGTGTGTGTGTTTGTGTGTGTGTGTGTGTGTGTGTGTGTGTGTGTGTGTTGTTTGTGTGTGTGTTTGTGTGTGTTGTACAGCTGCTGTCAGGGTTAACAATAGCTGAAGTGTTTTCTCATGCTGGG
>JAPMUY010001223.1:120000-130000 GCA_026901105.3 Galaxias olidus
GTTCACCGTTGTTTGTAGCCTCTTCATCCTGCTGTGTTTTGACCTTCCCTGCTCCGCATCCTGCTTTAAACAGTCCCACTGTCAACATCTCTATAGGGCCCAGCTTCCTCTGCAGCTGCAAGGGAAACCCCATAGAAAACGGGGTGTGTGAAACAATGATGTTCATATCATATGTGTGTTGGAGTGTGTGTGTGTGTGTGTGTGTGTGTGTGTGAACGCTGTTCATATGTGCCCAAGAGAGGGTGTATGTGTGTTGGAGTATGTGTGCATGAACACACGTTCAAATCATATGTGCCCTAGAGAGGGTGTGTGTGTGATGGATTGTTTCTGCACACATTGGAGCGTGTTACATGCGTGTGATCAGACGTGTCTCGTGCACATCTGCCGTGTGGGAGGTAGAAGAAGAGGAAGAGGAGGATCAATGCAGTGACATGTGGGAAAGGGGGAGGGGGGGGGCACGAGGTTAAGGGACAGCTGTGGGGGGTGATTTGGGTGGGAGGGCAGATTCAGAGCAGAGATTGACAGGTGGGAATAGGCCAGGAAGTGAGGGTCAAACTAACAGACAAAAGTAGAAACGGAGGCTCAGCAACAGTACAGAGCATGGGGGTGGGGCAGAGCGTGTTAGGATAGTAGACTGGCAAGGGAGGGGTGGGGGGTGTTAAGGTATTAGAATGGGGAATGGTGGGGTGGGGGGTATTAGGATAGTGGACTGGGGAAGGGAGGGGTGGGGTTGTTAGGGTAGTAGACTGGGAAAGGGAGGGGTGGGGGGTAGTGGACTGGGGAAGGGAGGGTGGGGGTGTTAGGGTAGTGGACTGGGGAAGGGAGGGGTGGGGGTGTTAGGGTAGTGGACTGGGGAATGGTGGGGTGGGGGGGGGGTGTTAGGATAGTGGACCGGGGAAGGGAGGGGTGGGAGGTGTTAGGGTAGTAGACTGGGGAAGGGAGGGGTGGGGGGTGTTAGGGTAGTAGACTGGGGAAGGGAGGGGTGGGGGGTGTTAGGATAGTAGAATGGGGAAGGGAAGGGGGGTGTTAGGGTAGTAGACTGGGGTAGGGAGGGGTGGGGGGTGCTAGGATAGTGTGCTGGGGAAGGGAGGGGGCAGGGACATAAAGAGACTTGAGGAGGGATAAGTGGATATACCAGACCCCCCAGGACCACATCCTAACATGGGGGATTTAAATCCAACACCCTCGGACTGAACAGTCAGATTAACTCACTAATGAGGGGAGCTGGCGGGCGGTAGATTAAAGTAGTCACATGCAGCGTGAAGAAAGTAAAAGTCACAAGTCTCCTTCTCCTTCAGCTTTACAGTGAAGTGAGGACCAGTCGAGAGGGAGGAGGAGGAGGAGGAGGAGGAGGGGGAGGAGGAGGAGGAGACAGCAGGACGCAGGATGAAGATGACGTAGCTCTGCGTTTCAGCCTACATTCCACCAGCAATGCCTCCAGTCTGCTCAGCAACCAATCACACTCCTTCTCCCACCCTGACAGCAGGAGAAGCAGCCAATCGGAAGGCCTCAATCCACCCACACCCGTCCTAAACCGCAGAGGTCGTACGCCTCGTTGCCACGCCAACAACAGCTTTGAGGAGATCACCCGAAGCGGCCATTTTGTCCAGGGCGTTGCTGTGGACTCAGAGTGGGCTTTTCCACCAATCAGCATGGACAGAGACCACCGTGAACGAGACCAGACGGTCGCCGTCGACAACCATGAAGCAGCGGACACGCAGGAGCTTGAGGCGTTGTTGCAAGGGGTTGTGGGTCTCGGTGGTCCCCGCAGGGATTCTACTTCCTCTAAAAGGAAAGTCGAAAACGACAGCCTGACTCCACAAGGTCCCCGTGGCGTTCCCATGGCAACCCCTCAGACGGTGGAGGTGAACTATGGAACAGGAAGTGAGAAGAAGAAAAACACCACTGCTCTCAATGCTGTGAGTCTAGAACGTATCTGTCTGTCTGTCTGTCTGTCTGTCTGTCTGTCTGTCTGTCTGTCTGTCTGTCTGTCTGTCTTCCTGCCTGCCTGCCTGCCTGCCTGCCTGCCTGCCTGCCTGCCTGCCTGTCTGCCTGTCTGTCTGTCTGCCTGTCTGCCTGCCTGTCTGCCTGTCTGTCTGTCTGCCTGTCTGCCTGTCTGTCTGTCTGTCTGTCTCTTTTTCTCTCTCTTCTTTCTCTCTCCTCTCGCCCTCTCCATCTCACTCTCTCTCTTTCTTACACAGGCCCTTAAGGAGATAGCGCGTGTGAGTGAGGAGCTTTGCAGCTACCAGGATGAGATCAGGAAGAAGGCTGGGGGAAACAGGTAACCGTGGCGACGCACAACCCCCCCCCCCCTACGTGATTTGGTCATATCCTGTCAATTCAGTGTAAGAATACAATACCTGTTTAAGGTCACAGTCAAATGAGTGTAAGTAATTACATGTTCAAAATAGAATACAGTATTATTCAATTAACTTTGTTTTCCAATTAAGCCAACTCAGGTCAAAATATTAACAATACAAAGAGGAGCTCTGTAATATAACAAATCTTAGTATCTCCTAAACAAACAAAAAGTAGGTCTAAAATAGTTAAAATGAATTGTAGAGAGTACTGTTGTTAAAATGATCCTTTTTCATTACAGGACAGACTCCCTGTATTTCTCTGAGGAAAATGAGAGGCTGTTGGGTCGTTTTAAAAGCAGACTGGAGATGAATGAGCCGCCCTGTGACCTCAACCAGATCTACGATGACCTCCGGGCCCTGGAGAGGGAGAACTGGATCACCTGGTCACCAGTCAACACCCTGACAGCCAATAGCAAACCCACAGAGTCCTGGAGAGCCAATAGCGAGGACCTAAACACCAAACTTCCTGAGTCGGAAAGCCCAGCCCCACCCATTCCACCTCGCATCTCTTCCTGGTACCGGAGTAGCCCCACTCCTCCGGAACATGAACAGGGACTACACGTCCCAGAATCCTTTGCTGGCAGGAAGTGCCACAGCCCCTGCCTGCTGGTGGACAGGAAGTCGAGCAGCCCGTCCATCGTGAGGAAGTTCGAGGCCATGTTGCAGGAGAACGAGGGGAAGGTGCTGACTGGCGGTATGATTGCGGACTGCTCTGTTCCCGCCAACTCCAAATGTAACGCCGGCTGCTGCCACAACCGCTGGTCCTGCGACGGCAACAGGCTCATCAGGCCGTCCTCCAACGTGCCTGTCCAGAAAAGCCTGTCTGAATGCAACATCCTGAACGTGGGGAAGCACTGCTCCTTCTCCTCCTCTTCCTCAGGGTGCGTGGGAGGTCCGAGTGCCGTGACTAAAGACCTGCCTATGGATCTCCTGCTGCCCTCCTTGGACCTGGAGCTCCCGCGGGCACAGCGCCACCTGCAGGGCTCCGGGAGGAACCTGCTCCTGGAGCAGAAGACGGCTGAGTTTAACCGCACCCTGTTCCAGGCTGAGATGGGCCGAGGGCTGGAGGACGCCACTGAACAGGGACCACGGCCCATCGGCACGGCGACGCCGCCTTCGGCCGATGTCACCCACAAGGACGCGACCTTTGACCTCTTGAGCCAGTGCACGGAGGCGCAGGTCGACGACCCGGGCCGGGCCTCCTCGTCCGACCTCTCACCTCCGCTCCAGGAAGTCAAAGTCAAGAGAGCCAATCAGCAGTCAGTATGGAAAGGCCAAGAGGGGAAAAGGCGGGAAGTTGCCCCTCCTGACCTTTCACCCCAGCGTTCGCCACAGGTGAGGTGTCTCAGGGAGGTGTCGTGCCCGTCTCCTAACAGGTCCTCCAGACCACAGCAGCCCAGTGTAGGTGCCTCGCTGCCCAGCCAAGCTGAGCAGGGTCTGCTTGCTGGCCCCCGGTCCAGCCAATCCAGTCCTCCATGGAACCACGCCCAGGGAGAGAGACCTCACACAGCCAAGCCCCAGGGTAAACACGGTTTATAGTTTCAATTATTCATATTCCTTATTGGAACTCCTCGTCCAAACCTTGTCTTATGCAATGGTAAGCATAAAAGCATTTTTATATTTTTATGGTGTACTGGAGAACACTTATCCTATTGTATTATTTATTTTCCACTAGTTCCCCCGGCCCAACAACCAACGCCAGAGCTTAGATCCAGACATCCAGGTCATCCAGGGCGCTCGGCAGCTCCCGCTACCCAGCCAGACCCTCCTCGACCTGGGCCTCGCGTGATGGCGGACCACCCCTGGAAGCCACTGACCCTAGCAGCGTATCCCCGACCTGCCGAGGCCCGATCCAACTACGGCGCCGTGGAGCGCATCTTGAAGAGCTACGAGGAGAGTGCCGCGTGGGCCCGGCAGAACCAGGAGAACCAGGAGAACCAGGAGAACCAGGAGCGTAACAGGAACCAGAGCCCCAGCCCCAAACCCCACAGAGGCCAGCCGAACCCCAGCTTCAGCCAGGAACAGGAGGAGGAGTTTGTGGGACTGATGGACATGCTGGACATGGATCCTCCGCTGTCTCTCCTTTCCGGCGCCAAGCACACACACACCTCTAAGCACACATCTTCTACACACACATCATCGTCACACACACACTCCTCCTCCTCGCACACACACCTCCTCCAGACCTCTGTGGCACACGCACAGACAAGTCTTACTGTGAAGGTTAGTTCAATGTGTGACGCACACACATACTCACACACGCGCACACAGGTGCACTCACAGGTACACACACACACACGCACGCACGCACGCACGCACGCACGCACGCACGCACACACACACACACACACACACACACACACACACACACACACACTAGAGTATAGAATATAGATACATGATGGTTAGTCTAATAGACGATTAAACACAAATAAACAACACCCACAAAATATAAAAAAAGAATCTAAAAGACATAGAATAGACATTTAATTAAAAAAAAACTATTCTCTACCACTGTTTTGTTAATCCTAGAGACAATGTGTTTTCAAGAGCAGCCCTATTGGCTCAGTGAAAGTGGACCTCACACATAACATTCCATTCCGTTCTGGAATACTCAGTGATTACCGTTGGCTCTGGAGTGCTCCGCTGGGAAATGTAGTTTATTTCTGGTATGTGTGCACCACAAAGAAGGAGGTCTCACTCGTTAGGATCTGGGCCATTTCACCATAAAAAAATAATAATTTCATAACAAAAGGAATCTAATGGTGGCAGCCTCAGTAAGTTAAGAGTTAGTCGAACTTCTCTAAACCTTTCTCTCTCTTTTCTCTTCTCTCATTCTCTCTCACATTCTCTCTTTCTCTCTCTCTCTCTTTTTTCTTTCTCTCTATCTCTCTCTCTGTCTCTCTGTCTCTCTATTTTCTCAGTCTCTAGATGCTGCTCTTTCAAATAGAGGGCTGTATTTTTATGTTTTGGTACGCCCTGTTGTTGTTGTAATTGCCTGAAACATCTCCAGGCTGTAAGCGGACTGACCCTAAGGCTCTGGATCAGGGAGAAAAAAGAATTAAAGAGTTTACTTATTTATTCATTTTTAGAATAAAGGGGCTTATTTTCGTACGAACGAAACGGTTTTTGTGGGAAGCTTGGAAAGGAATGATTGACCGGAGCAGAGCAGTGTTTATCTGGACAAACAAACGGACCCTATATGTCTCCTCATGTCTCTGGCTCATCCTACTCTGAACGGGGTGAAAGTGTTTTTTCGACCCCAGCCAAGGGGCTTTAAATATATATACAGTACTGTGCATACGTTTTAGGCAGGGGATGCTGTTTTGAAGGCGAAGGGTGGTCCCACCAAATGTTGATTTAATACAGATTTGCTTTTCCCTCACTTTGTATTTTATGAATTGAAAAAAAGCAAAAAAACAATGAACATTTATATTTAAATCACATTTTTTTCTTACTTTAAAGACCTCACACCTGCCTAAAACTTATGCACAGTACTGTATATACCGTATATATCTCCCAGATAGAAGACAACTATAAATACACCGACGGAAAGAAGAGATATGTGGTGGAGTGAAATGTAAAATGATAAAAAACTGAAAAAAAAAGTATTTTATTTTTCAGGCATATTCTCCTCATGTATATGTTAACTATATTGTGATGGGATCACAATGGATGTGGACATGCTATGGGCAGCACTATAGCCGAGCTATAATACTAAATATATATTATATCTAACAGACTGCCGGTCCCATTCATATCCACCCCTCGTTTGTTTTCCATGGAGGTGATCAGACATAATTAAAAACATACAGGGGTAAATCTCCTATCAGTGCCCTGACCAAGACACTGCCAGTGGAACTGGAGTTGGTGTGTGTGCCTGATGTGTCTGTGCAAATGTCTGCCGTGTATGTGTTGGGGGAGCAAGTCTGGTGCAAATTGGTTGCCGTGGTATCACCCAGACTGATTGTTGTGAGCGATAGCTGTCTGTCTGTTCGTTGTGTGTACTTAATTGGCGACTAATTTATGACGCGCTTTGAGTCCTGAAAAAAGCGCCTTACACTTAATACAATTAATTATTATTATTGTTATTATTATTATTATTATTATTATTATTATTATTATTATTATTATTACTATTGTTATTATTATTATTATTATTGTTATTATTATTATTGTTATCATTATTGTTATTGTTATTATTATTATTATCATTATTATTATTATTATTATTATTATTATTATTATTATTTCACGCAGCATAATGACAATTCAAATTTGAGATGAGCTTAATATTTTGCCATTTTGCCATCAACTCATATGGTCAGTTTATAAGCTTAAGTTGGGAACGAGAGTGAGATTCATTCTGTTGTGCTTATTGGCCTGTGTAAATATTATTATTTGCTCCTATATTTATTAAAAAAACTAGTATATATTAAACTATTCTTTTTTCTTTTTACTTTTGATGACTTCCTCAGGAACGGAAAGCGTCTTCCTCGGTCGTCTCCTCCTCTTCCTCTTCGGTCCAGAAGAACTTCTCCAGACCAGCCTGTCCAGCCAACCGGCGCCTCCCCTCCCGCTGGGCCAGTCGCTCCCCTTCCTCCTGCTCCTCCACCTCCTCCTCTCCCTCCTCCACTCCCGTCACACAACCCTCCGTCTCCCCACAACCCAAACACGCCCCCTCCGCCTTCACTTCCTACTCCTCGGCCTATCAGACGGAGACTATCATCATCTGAACCAATCGACTGCCTTTAAAGTACTTTGGAACCCCCTGCCTAGACCCTCCAATCCACTTCCTATTTCCCCAGCCTATCAGAGGGAGACTACCGTCATCCAGACCTAGAGTTTCAACCAATAAAAGGCCTTTATGCAGTGTGGAGGCCCTCCCACCCTCTATTGCCTCTGTACATTCACACAAACCAGACTGTTTTTTTCTACTCTCCGACGATGCTGAAGTGCTTTTTAGCTGTGACTGCGGTCACTAGAGACCGCTTATGCTCTAGATCGATTGTGTATCCTGTTCAGTGGAACCTAGGCTCACTTAATCGAACCCAGAGCTGTAGATCAAATCAATATTTTTAAAAATATCTATACAACGATGTTACAGCATATAAACAATGTTTCACAATAATGTCTGGCATTGTCTCTGGCCAGAGCAGTTGAGGCAGTGTTCCAGTATCTCTCCTATACAGTATTTCCTAGACTTCCCAAATATAGACAAAGGAACACGAGTCTTCTGCTTTCTAGATGCTCCAACATGTTGTTGGGTCTGCACCTTGGTCAACTCAACTCGTGTTGCTTTTCATGCGTATAGCCGACTTTACTTTTTACACGTGTGCATATAAATTACTATGAGCAACAATAATCCAATGCTATGGTTTACACAGTACTTGATCTTAGTAGAAAACATATTTCTTTGTTTCTTTTTCAAACTCTGTACCAAAAGCCTTGTGTTAATATACTGCTTGTTAAGGGTGTTCATTTTTATGGTTTAGAATTTAGCTTTTCATCGCTTGCTCATGGTTCCTATTTACTAGATTCATCTGTCGAGTTAGGAGGCATACAGTATCTAACCCAAAATAATAAAAAAAAAAAAAACAGAAACAAATAAACAATGAAAACAATCTCTTTTTTTCTACTTTTATGAAGTTGAAAGGAATGTCAGGGACCTAGTGGTAGTTTTCTTGTTGGATATCTGTGAGCTTCACTTGGTGCATACAACATATCATGACAGTAACAATGTCTTTGCTGTTCTTTTATGTAATAAACTAAACACAAATATTTACTATGACCTTCTCGAATATGTTTATACTATGGAATAATTCATGTATGTATGTAGTTAGCTTAGGAGGCTCTGTGACGTCATTGCTTACCGTTGAGCCTTCTGGAGATGTCGTGGGCTCAACTCAACAAAACAAACGGGATTGAGGGTGCCCACCAGAAAACATATCTGACAATGGCATATCTGATCAAACACTAATCCACTCTTAATAATGCTTTCTAAAGTGCTCATCTAGGATTATGGCATAATGGATATTATAACACTGTATCCTGTGCAAAAAAAAAATCTGCATTTTGTGTGCCATAAATGTACCCTTGACAAACAATATGAGCCTACTTTTAAAGTATGTAGCTGACGCAGACTTTCTCTCCTGAATTACTGATTCATCATGTCAAGCTTTAATCACCCCTTACCTAGAGTCTAGAGACTAAAATGTAGGGGTTTGAAGCTACGCAGTATGTAGCTGCAGAAAGATGACTTCACGTAGCGTGCTGTAAGTCACAAATGTCTTTAAAGTCAATACTGCCGGCTTGGCCCAGTTGCCTGGCTCTATTTTCTTTAGACATTTATTTAGGGGTTGTGTATGTGTTTTTAGCCTGTCTGTTGGTAAGGACCTGAGATCCTGTCACAGAAGCCCAAGGACCTCTACATGAATACAAACCTAGACGGTTGTCTCCAAAAAACACAGTATAAAATATGTAACACATTTTTAAATATGTATTCTGTATTAGTTTTTATCTTTTGTGATTTTGTCCTCCACTGTGCACTATTTGACAACTTCAACGTGACCCAACCCCCCCCCCCCCCCCCCCCCCCCGCCCCTGAGCTCTGCAAAGGTCAAAGGTCAAAGAACAAACCCGTAGGATGTACACAGCCTTTCAATCTTACTGGGTGACAGCCGCTGTGTAGCTTTGTCTATCTCAATCCCATTGGTTGACAGTCCCTGTCACAAAGCATGATCTATTCCTCTTTGATTGATCACTATGGCAATGAGTGCAGGGTCAGTCCATTGCTTTGGCTTTAAATTTAAATAATGTATCGCTCACTGTGTGCCTATCACTGTGTGTGTGTGTGTGTGTGTGTGTGTCTGTGTGTGTGTGTGTGTGTGTGTGTGTGTGTGTGTGTGTGTGTGTGTGTGTGTATCTGTCACTTATTCTACAGGGACACTCCCTGGTGTATTTCGCTCAGGTGTTGCCGTGGTGACAACCCAAATGAAGACACCCTTCTCACCCTCTCCTTCACCTCTCCCCCCTCCCCCATCTGTCTGGCTGTCTGGCTGGCTGGCTGGGCATTAAAAAAAAAAACACCCCCCATGAAACGTTAGCATCACTGAAGGAGAATCCCTAAATCATTCCCCCCCCCCCAACCCCACAAACACACACACACACACACACACACACACACACACACACACACACACACACACACACACACACACACACACACACACACACACACACACACACACACACACACAGAGACGGAGCCTGGGCATCGGGCCCTAAGAAGGATACCGAACCCCTTGGTCCAGTCTCTTGACTGAAATAGCAGGTGTGTCTGCATGTTACGGTGCCAGTAATCCTACCCCACCACTGGTATAAATACAGTCAAATTATCCTGAAGAGCTCTGGCCCCCTATAGCTTTATACTCCATTTCCTTCTTTCTCTCTTTGACTCTCTCTTCCTCCATCTCCAGACCGTTGCCCTCTCTGTTACTCCTTTTCCTCCATCTCCAGACGTGCCTCTCTCTCTCTCTCTCACTCTCTCTCTCTCACTCTCTCTCCCTCTTTCTCCCTCTCTCTCTCTTTGTTTCTCTCTCTCTTTGTTTCTCTCTCTTTATTTTTCTTTATATTTCCTT
>JAPMUY010001223.1:135000-152500 GCA_026901105.3 Galaxias olidus
GTTCACGAGACACCACATTACTGACAATTGAAAGCCAAATAGTTCCTTGCGTATATTGAATAGCACTGCATAACTTTGATGATTATCCTTAAAAAATATCTCTAAGGAAGCCATCGCCAATACTCTATTGAGTTTTACGGTATTTGTCCTGCAATCATACATTCGTTATACACTATATAAATATGACATAAATAAAGTGTCCTGTCTGTATGACAGGTTCATTAATGCTCATGAGAACAAACTGTCCTTGTTCAGATCCTACGGGAAAAAAACTGAAAAGATTATATCTGTGCATTTATTTTATTTACTGTTCGCTAGAGGCTTTTCTTGTGATCCTGCTAGCTAGGACATCTAGGATGAAATGATCCAGCTACTCTTGGAATCCGGGGTGTTTTTAAAAATAACTAACACAATAAGTCAATGCTTGTTTTACTTTTTCACAATTTCTACCCGATGAATGTTATTATTGTACTTTGTATCGATGGTAGTTTAACCTCGGGATAAGTACAATCTGGTGACTGTCCTCTGAAAAGCCTCTTTAATTTGCAAGTTCTGCATATGGGTGAACTGGTTGTAGTTCTGCATATGAGTGAACTGGTTGTAGTTCTATGCCCTGGCTTAATGGTGGATACGATGTCCTGTTAAGCTATTTGATGATAGCAGTATTCAAACTCTGTGTGTTTGAGTAGCCTACAGTCACACCCGACCAATGTTGCTGACCGTTGAAATGTGCGCTCCACAGTCACAGCAATGTTAAATGTCCTCATCCCCCTTTTCTTTTTTCCTTTCCTCCTCAGCATCATGGTATTGTGTGCAGTGAGCCGACAGATTCTAAGGACCCGTCGGAGTAGCTGTGTGCCCTTTGCCAGGTGCAGTACAGTAGCGAAGGCTTAAACTTTAGACATATACTAACACGTTATTTGAATAACGATAAAGTCAAAGTCATTCCTTCCCTGAATTTTCAAACAGCGATTTTTCACAATATGTCTCATATGGAAAACCTTCTAAGCTCAGTAGAGTTCCTTATATCCTTTCTGATAATTACCTTTACCAACTGTTGTGTAACCTACTTGGAAAATGGACTGCTGGCGGGGGCGTAATTTAGGGGTGGGTGGGTGGGGTGGGAGGGGGGGTGGGGGGCGGTTACAGGGGACAGGCCCCCCCCCACACACTTTTTCCAAAGGCAGTATAACTTTTTTCTTTTTTGATTTAATCTAACATACTCTATTATCCTGATGTCCCACAGCCTAACTGTACAAATGTAGTTCACGTCCAGAGTGCCCCTCTATGTAAGTGGACCTGTGTTCTGTGTGTCTACTGGCTCCAGGGTGTTGCCGCGGAGACAGAGCAGTGTGTACACCTGTAGTCATGGTTTCCAGCCGGAGGAGGTCAGAGAGAAACTCCGGGCGTTTCCGGGTGGTTCCATAGACCTCCTCAAACAGGAGTCTGGCATCGCCGTGCTCACCGTCAACAACCCCGCTCGCATGAACGCCTTCTCTGGTATCGATGTTTGTTTTGGCATTGTTTGTTTTCATCATCCTCGCGCAATTAGTCCACAGATACACGCACCATGTCTAGGAATAACGTTTCATCCTCTTTGTAAATCACTTTGCTATGGCAAACGTACATGTTGTGGCTATGTCTGTATTCACTCATATGCTGGTGGAGCAGGATGAGAGAGAGGGTGGGAGAGATGAGACGTACATAGCTGGGCGATCAGAAAAGACTGAACTAGTCAGTCACTCTGTTCCTGTTTAAACCCAATCTTTTTAAACCCAGTTGAGTTAATCCTGTTCTTGCTAAACATAGTCTAGATAAATCCATTCTAGGTAAACATAGTCTAGTTAAATCTATTCTAGCTAAACATAGTCTGGTTAAACTCAGTCTAGGTAAACATAGTCTAGTTCAACCCAGTACAGTTCAACCCAGTCTTGTTCAACCAAGTCTATTTCAACCCAGTCTAATTCAACCCAGTTCAGTTAAACCCGTTATAGTTAAACCCATTATAGTTCAACCCAGTCTAGTTAAACCCAGTCTATCAGTCTAGTTAAACCCAGTCTATCAGTCTAGTTATACCCAGTCTAGAGAAACCCCGTCAACCCAGTCTAGCTAAACCCAGTCTAGTTAAACCCAGTCTAGAGAAACCCAGTATAGTTAAACCCAGTCTAGCAGTCTAGTTCAACCCAGTCTAAACCCAGTCTAGTTAAACCCTGTATTTTTCCCCTGACAGCAGCATGTCTGTTATCTCTGTCCTCCAGGAAGTATGATGGTGGAGCTGGAGGAGAAGGTGGCCCAACTAGAGAGCTGGTCCGAGGGGAAAGGTCTCATCGTCCGGGGAGCGGCTGGGACATTCTGCTCGGGGTCTGACCTCAACGCTGTCAGGGCCATATCCAACCCTCAGGTACATATCTCTGCCTTGATGCCTAGTCGTAGTCTCTCTTAACATACATGTGTTCAGGTACATATCTCTGCTTTGATAATAATAATAATAATAATTCATTTTATTTAGTGCTTTTCTAGATACTCAAAGCGCTTTACACAAATTGGTCGGCAATTAATAACACAGAACGAACTACGAATGGACCGACAGCTATCAAACACAACACTCAGTCTGAGTGATACCACGGCAGCCAATTTGCACCGGACTTGCTCACCCAACATACTACAACAGACTTGCTCACACACATAGGACACACAGACCGACTCCAGTTGAATTTGCAGTGACTGGTCAGTGCACTGGTAGGAGGATGCGGCATGTTTTTTGATGGTGGGAGGAAACTGGAGTACCCGGAGGAAACCCACACAAACACGGGGTGAACATGCAAACTCCACACAGAAAGGCCATTGTGTCAGGTGGGGTTTGAACCCAGGACCTTCTTGCTGTGAGGCACCAGTGCTAACCACTGCTAACCACCGTGCTGCCTGATGCCTAGTTGTTGTCTCTCTCTCATTATACATGTGTTCAGGAACATGCTTTGATGCCTAGTCGTAGTCTCTCTCTTAACATACATGTGTTCAGGTACATGCTTTGATGCCTAGTCGTAGTCTCTCTCTCAACATACATGTGTTCAGGTACATGCTTTGATGCCTAGTCATAGTCTCTCTCTCAACATACATGTTGTAGGGGCACATTTTGGCATCCTCATGGATGTTCAAGCCTAAGCTGTTGGTCCAATGTGGGGTAAAGGTCAGAGTGAACGTCAGATAACCAAAGAGATTGTATGTGCCTTTCTAAGACATTGAAGGCCAGTGTAACATCATAGAGATGTATTTGTTTTCCTATATGCAAACGTGCCTTTTCAATACTGGATGGGAACACATGGGTTCCCTCTTGACCAATGGGATGATTTGTTTAGTTTAAGGCCAATATAATCTTATCAACCTTGTCAACTAATCAGAACTTGCTATGTCGTTAGACTTAACTGACTGTAGTAATTCTCTGCGTACAGACCTGCACTCTGTACTCATTAATACAATTGTACTTCATTATGTGGCCTGTTTCCTTCCTTCTGTTTAAATGGTTATTCTCTGTGAAAGAGTTAAAATATCTATGACAAATGTACATGTGCTCAGTATTCACCCTCTCTCTTCTGAAGCATGAAAGGAAAGTAGCACTGCAGGACACCTTGTTGTTTGTCAGCCTGCTGTCTGTCTGCTCTGGGGCTTGTCTGACTGGTTGTCACTCTCTCTAGTTTTATTTATCATTTTTAAGACATTAGTTTAAGACATTCGTTAGACGTTTAATCTTCTGTTTTTGTATGTTTTCCAGGATGGTATGAAGATGTGTATGTTCATGCAGAATGCTCTGACTAGACTGCTCCGGTAAGGGACCCCTCTTTAATATCAATTTAATTAATATCAAAGTTCCTTAAACTAGTCCCTCCGTTTGTAAAACTAGTCCCTCACTTTGTTAAACTAGTCCCTCAGTCTGTTAAACTAGTCTCTCAGTTTGTTAAACTAGTCCCTCACTTTGTTAAACTAGTCCCTCAGTTTGTTAAACTAGTCTCTCAGTTTGTTAAACTAGTCCCTCACTTTGTTAAACTAGTCCCTCAGTTTGTTAAACTAGTCTATCAGTTTGTTAAACTAGTCCCTCACTTTGTTAAACTGGTCCCTCAGTCTGTTAAACTGGTCCCTCAGTTTGTGAAACTAGTCTCTCAGTTTGTTAAACTAGTATCTCAGTTTGTTAAACTAGTCCCATAGTTTGTTAAACTAGTCTATCAGTCTGTTAAACTAGTCCCTCAGTTTATTAAACTAGTCCCCCAGTGTGTTAGACTAGTCCCTCAGTTTGTTAAACTAGTCCCTCGGTGTGTAAACTAGTCTCTCAGTTTGTTAAACTAGTCCCTCAGTGTGTTAAACTAGTCCCTCAGTTTGTTAAACTAGTCCCTCAGTGTGTTAAACTAGTCCCTCAGTTTGTTAAACTAGTCCCTCAGTGTGTAAACTAGTCTCTCAGTTTGTTAAACTAGTCTCTCAGTGTGTTAAACTAGTCCCTCAGTTTGTTAAACTAGTCCCTCAGTGTGTAAACTAGTCCCTCAGTCTGTTAAACTAGTCCCTCAGTTTGTTAAACTAGTCCCTCAGTGTGTAAACTAGTCCCTCAGTCTGTTAAACTAGACCCTCAGTGTGTTAAACTAGTCCCTCAGTTTGTTAGACAGACTATGTATGCAGGCTGTCTCTGGTGTCGCTAGTGTAACAGGGTGTCAGTAGTCTACAGTGTGTCAGTAGTCTAGCAGGGTGTCTGTAGTGAAACAGGGTGTGTGTCTATGCAGGCCTCCTCTGGTGTCAGTAGTCTAACAGGGTGTTTGTATGCAGGCTGCCTCTGGTGTCATTAGTGTAACAGTGTGTCTATGTTTGAACAGGCTGCCCCTGGTGTCAGTAGTCTAACAGGGTGTCTGTATGCAGGCTGCCTCTGGTGTCAGTAGTCTAACAGGGTGTCTGTGTTTGAACAGGCTGCCCCTGGTGTCATTAGTGTAACAGTGTGTCTGTGTTTGAACAGGCTGCCCCTGGTGTCAGTAGCCTTGGTGGAAGGCAGAGCGCTGGGAGGAGGAGCTGAGCTCTGTACAGCCTGTGACTTTAGGTACACACACACAAACACACACACACACACACACGCACAAAGAACACTTATGGGATGTGCTACAAGTTTTCCTTTTGAATCACATAAACAGTCACACATGGATATTCCTGATATAAAGGTGAGGTTGCTCTTAAATAACTGATATCATACATGCACAATTAGCATAAATGTTTTGCTATTCTTATATTATGTTTTTGTACCGCTTAAGCAATCTCCTTCCTCTGTAGGTTGATGGCTCCAGGTAGCGTGATCCAGTTTGTCCACAAGCACATGGGCCTGGTGCCGGGCTGGGGTGGTGCTGCCCGACTGGTCCAAATCACTGGCAGCCGGAACGCCCTCAAACTCCTGGGCGGTGCCCTAAAAGTGGACCCTGCCCTGGGGCTACGGATAGGCCTGGCGGACGACGTCCTGGAGGAGGTTGTGGAGGTCCAGACAGGGGGGGAAGAGGCCGGGGTTACCCGTCTGGAGCAAGCCGAGTCGTGGCTGGGTCGCTACACCGGGGGCCCTGGAGCTGTGATCCGAGCCGTGAAGAGAGTGGTGGTGTCGGGGAGAGAGCTGCCTCTAGACCAGGCTCTCAGGGCGGAGAAGGACGTGTTCGGGACGGTGTGGGGGGGCCCCGCTAACACACAGGCGCTGGCTAGCAGGACCAAACACAAGTAACGCCACGCCGTCCAAAACAAAACAGAAAACTGACGAGAGACAGTGAAGAGATGACACTGATCACACACTGAACTGAACCATGAACTTTTTATTTAGTGAAATTAACTTTTCACAAATAAATTCAAGTATTTCGTGAAACCAAGTCTAGTAAAATCTTTACACTCTGGTTAACATAGCCGTTGCCTCTCCTTGAAGACATTACATTTTGTGAAACAATATAATATGATTAACATGGGTCTCCATTTACAAAAATATCCTCTCCTAATTTAGGAACTAATATCTCCCTGAAAACTGCTGTACTTGAATTAATTTTGTTTTAATGGATTATGAAACCTGTTGAGAAATTCTATAATCTTATCAGGTTTATACATTTCATAATGTGTTATTACTATTAATTGTGATAAGATGTCTGTTAATTGTTGTTCATGGTACCATTACATATTTTCTAGTTTTTATGCAGGCTCGCAAATATTTCTTATATGTTAACAGTGTGTTGTAGCTCTGTAGTGTTGACAGACAGAGAGACAGACGGACAGACAGACATGCACAGATCCAGACAGACAGACAGACATGCACAGATCCAAACAGACAGACACAGATATAGACAGACAGAGACAGAGAGACAGACAGAGATCCAGACAGACAGACAGACAGACAGACAGAGACAGAGAGACAGTGACACAGATCCAGACAGACAGACAGACAGACAGATAGAGGACGTTCTGTTGAACTAACATGCAGACGTTCCTCCTCAAACAGCCTATTTCTCACTGCATTTTCTCTCCCCCCAGTTTGTAGGTCAACGTGATCTATATTTACATTCAACAGGAGACCGAGAGGGAGTGAGTATCTGCTAATGGTTTGAGCGAGAGAGAGAGAGAGAGAGAGAGAGAGAGAAGAGAGAGAGAGATCTTAATCAGTTAGCAGTTTGTTCCCGTCTTGTCCTAATGGCTAGTTGGCCTCAATTCTATTCTTTTTTTCTTTCTCTCTCTGTCTTTCTGTATCAAAATCTCCATGATAGAAACCATTATATGTCCATGTGGACCAATGATCCAATTATCGCTTTACTCCCTTTCAACAAGGCCTGAAACGAGGACAAATGTGCTCCCACACACACGCATAATAACACAGTTTGCAGAAAGGCCTCAGGAGGATGCCTGGGCCCTTTGTGTGTGTGTGTGTGTGTGTGTGTGTGTGTGCACAAGGTTCTCCTTCTAAAAGGTCACGAGTTTCCTGGCTGCCCACCAGGCCCTGCAGAGCTGCTGACACCCTGATCACCACGGAGATCTATCCCCATGGCGATCACCACGAGCAAGAACACAGCAACACTCTGCATCGCTGTTCCATAGAGCATATATATATATATATATAAATATGAATGTATATTATATATAGTAACGTAACATAAGCTATGTAAACGATCCTTATGAACAGGATAAAAACAGCAACACTCACAATCATTATGACTGATCCATGTGGGACATCCTCAAAGATGGTGATATATAAACTGGCTGTTTCACATTTGACAAATATATACCATCGTTATGGCCATCTATATGGGATATAAATAAACTGTCCTTATGGCTATTCCATTAGGATATATAAAAAATCCCTCTGGGAGGAATACAAACAATCTATACAGCTATAGATTTTCCTAATGGAATACATAGTTATTTCCTTTTGGGATAGATAGAAACAATCTGAATTGGTATTTGGGATATAATGAATTAGATTATAAATGGCCATTTTATCTTTTCACTACAGGTGAACTATGACCTCAAAACAGACATGCTAACAGATGCTGCCACAGCTACTACAATGCCCCCCACATCTCATTGGCTGAAGATTATGCCTTTTTAGTATGAGGATTATAATATAACAAAAATAATGTAATAATAATTATATTATTTGAATGATTAGTTATCCCCAGTCAGGGTTAGTCCCAGTTTAAGCCTGCAGTGGAACAACTAGGTTCATCTAACACTTAAAGGCCTATGGCAAACAGTGTTTGTTTTCATTCTGAAGTTAAGTAATGTAAAGTATTTATTCACACAAGGAGAAATGAAATACTGAACAGTTTCTCCAACCCTTTATACCTCTTAGTCGACCATTTTGACTATCAACAAGGAAGGTGTGTCAGCTTTATACTATCTATTTAAACTTACACTGGTGCAACTATCCAAAGTATTGTACACACAAACCAACACAGGATATCAAGTAGTATTAGTTTGATGAAATGACACACATTTTATTTTTAAATTACAAACCATGTAACAAAAAAAAAAAAGGCAAAAAAAGAAAAGAAATAATTGTTACAGAAAGTCATTCTTTATTTTCCTGGAAGATAATTCAAAAATGTTATTGGACTCGATGTAAATGTAGTAGAGTGAGTGAGTCGGAAATATAAAAAATGATAACAAGTCTTAAAACTTCAAATATATCTGCGAGAAAAGAGAGAGAAAGAGATAGAGCGATAAAGAGAGAGGGAGAGATAGAGAGATAAAGAGATAGAGAGAGAGACAGCCTGTTCTATGAATTCAGCTGGGATTTCTCTTAGCACTTAATTACACACCATATAATTTACAACCAGAAAGAAAAGCAAGCAAACAAACAAAAATCAACCAACCATTTATTCAAAACTAAATCAAGTTCAACTGAGATCCTCCTGTTCCCCCTTAGAGCCCGGTTCATGATGTGAACAGTACGAACTGACAGACGAGCCTTTTATGATGAACAAGCACACAAATGGAACAATTAAAAAACACCATGCTTAGCTTTTTGTTTGAAACACCAAACTCAGAGCGCTCGTTTGGAGATGGTATAGTAGTCCTAGACCGGAGGTTAGAGTTGAGCTTTGTTCGGGCCGGGGGTGAATTTAAGTCTGAACGTTAGAACAATAAATTGAAACCACTGCTCAGTTATTTAAAATCAAGCACCTCATCATCAATCAATATTAATAGACGAATTGGAATCCACTTTGATCAGGCTACTGATCGAAACGTTTATGGTTATCACAGTCGTTAAAACAGATTAGATACAACACGTACACTACTAGGCTTTTTCCCTAAGCCACTCTCAGACTGGATTGAGACCCACAACCAACACACAATGTGTCCTAAACTGCTGACCCAAGCAGCTCTGCAGTGGACAAAACCATTGTTCATCGCCGATAATAAATATTTTATAATCTCCTACACTTTCACTAGAATAGTCGAGGAGTTTCAGAACCATCCTTTTACACAGAAGTAGGCTTACAAGAACACGGTTAACAAGCAAAGTGGAGACGTGTGATTGAAGGGTCATCACGGCCACCAGAGAAAACCCACAGCAGGAAACAGCTCACTTAGCTTTAGAGGAAATGGATCATTCTGAGTGGCTTTCATGTAGGCATTACTTTAAGCCAAAGATGAAACCCATGGGTTAGGGTCAAAGATGAAACCCATGGGTTAGGGTCAAAGATTAAACCCATGGGTTTGGGTCAAAGATGAACCCATGGAATACAGGAGAAGTGGGGTGACCTCGAGCTCTTATGGAGTCTGTTTCAGAGTGCTATGTTAACAGAAGGAGAGAGAGATAGAGAGTCAAGTGTTATTCGACAGAGAGCTAGAGGTTCAAGATGGTGACAATGTAATGAAAGCGCTTCACACCTCAGTCACTGTACACTGTCCATCGGGCCTTCTGGATCTCCCAGAGCTGCCGGGGGAAGAGGAGGAGGCTTCAGCCCCAGGAAGGGCCCTGTCCTCTGGGCTAAGTCTCTGCCTCCATGGCCTCTCCTCCTGGGGCTCAACACGCTCTCCGTCCCCGGCCTCCCCCTCCTCGCCCTCCTCTTCCTCGTCGTCGCTCCAGTCCCCGGAGACAGACTCGTCCACGGAGGTGTGAGGGTCGGACGATCTGGTCGGAGACGGCTCTTCCTCCTCCTCTTCCTCCTCCTCTCCCTCGCCCTCCTCGGGTCGTTCCGGCGTGGGCGTGGCGGAGGCGAGCTGCAGCTGGGACAGGGCTTCCTCCAGAGACGGGGTGCTGGTGCCGGGGAGGCCGCCCAGGGAGATGGGGGGTCTGGCTGGGACGGGAGGAGCCGGCGCCTGGCTGGTGGGGGGAGGTCCTGGAGCCTGGGCAGCCACGTGATCCGCCCCGTCCGCAGAGTTCTCCCTCCCCGCCCCCACGGCCCCGGCCTCTGCGTCCAAACGCAGGCCCGCCACCCCTTTCTTGGGGATGTCCATCACGTCCCGTTTCATCTTGCGCCTGCGGCCGTGCTCGTTACGGCGGTACTGCACCATGTTCTCCAGGTCGGCCACGTACAGGAAGCCGGCGATCAGCATCTCGGCCGTCTTCTTGCCCTTGGCGTGGGCGTCCTCCAGCTCGCGACTGGTGCGCTCGTCGTACTGCCACCAGCCGTTGCGGCCCTCGTAGTACCAGGCGTGGTCTCCGGCCGCCCCGCCCCGCCCGCCCGCCGTGGCCTTCAGCTCCTCTGGAGACAGCAGCGTGGGGCGCTCCAGGAAGTCCTCGGGCACTTCCTGCCTACAGAGGGCGCAGCGCTTGCTCTGCCAGGAGGCGCCCTTCACGCACAGGAAGCAGAAGACGTGCCGGCAGGGGAGCTGGACAGGGTGGACGCAGCTCTGAAGGCAGATGGCGCACTCGGGGACGGGCAGGGCTGCGGAGGAAGAGGAGGAGGAGCCTCCGCCTTCGCCGGAACACGGATCTGTGGCCATGTTGCTTCCTTCTCCACCGCCATTGGTGTTGCTGCCCTTCTTAGCGGACGGATGAGAGTTCACAGAGTGGTCCACCTCACCGCAGCTAGCCATACTCAGGAGGTACTGCGAGAACAAGACACACGGAAAGAGCAGAGAGGTGGAGGTTTGAAAATACTGAAGGCAGGTATTTTTGGTGACTTTAAAATCAGTTTTTAAGCACCTGCCTCATAGCACAGGATTAGGAACAAATGAAAATGCATTTTACAAAGAGTAAAAAAAAAAGAAGAAAAAACCCCTAATAGAAGCATTTGGCAGGTGTTAGTGATGTGGCTTGTACAACTGTAAACACAAAATGTTTTATTCGTACTTACTGTGATATCTGCTAGTTCTGCCGATTTACCATTAGGAGCACTCTTGGTTGGTCAAAAGTCACACTAGGAAAAATCATAAGCACTGTTATGAAAACAGATTACCCCAGAGTGGTTTACGATCAAGAATATATAACATGTAAGAATACATCTATTTTGTGTAACTTTCAATCAACAGCTGGCAAATTATCGTTTAAATGGTAGGCTACACAGGTTCAAGTCGTGTATTATTTTTTTGAAACCTTATCGCGTTATATCGGAAACATATGCCAACATGTGACAATTTAAGAACGAATCGCTGAACGCACTAAGAGCTGCAGACAACAGAAACTGGTATCGCTAAAGTTACCGTTACTTTTTCTACAAGTCACGTCGTTAATGTGACGAGTGTCAGATGAAGACGCTACACAGCAGAAGACCTACCATGAAGTTGCAAGAAAAACCGGTAAAACGAATAGACATTAAGTACACCAACTTCTTCATTGTTTTGTGATTAGTTAGCTAGCAACGAATCTTGGATGTTAGTTAGGTAGTTAGGCTAACGTCGACCTGTCAAACGTTAACGTCGTTAGCTAAGTAGCAAGCTGTTAGTGAAAGCTAAGTAAGTAGCAAGCTGTTAACTCGTCTAGTTTTACTTGTTCGCAAACATTAAAAGCAGTCAAACAATGTGAAAAACAAGCTAGGTTTTAAATCAATAGCTATTTTCCACCACAATATTACTGTATGTACAAGCTTAGCTCACTCATCATGAACAAAGGCTTATTGACTGGATAGGATAACAAGCTCGCTACACTGGCAGGATCAAAACAATGAAACCTGTTGTTGTGCTAACGACATTAGCATTGCGAGGCATAGACTATTTACTGAAATTGCTTGAATTATAAAATACATCCACATATTTTCATACTAAACAATACAAAATGTATTGTCAGCGTTACACATTTTGAATGTAAAATTTTAAATAAACGATCAAAATAAAAGGAAAGGCTAAGACAAACGTTTCCCAGTTAATGATACCAGCAAAGTAACGTTAGACAGAGAGCTCAAACCTGCTAACACAGCAAGCTAACATTAGCTTATTATCATTGGCGGACGTAGCTTTGACATTAAAATGTATATTTTTACGGAAGTAATTCATTAAATCATAACTACTTGCTTACCTCTTCTCTATCTTTGTCTTTCTCCTTTCGATCTGCAACGCGTTAACGTTAGTTATCGGCTATAAGTAGCTACAAGAACGTTTTATTTTTTTCCTCCTTCTAAAATAATCTACAATATCCAGCGAACTGCGTAGTGCGTGACTACAAGGACGCGCTGACGCAAGAGCTTGTTGTGTGCCGTGACCATTACGCCTACGTATTTTATCTATTTTTGTAAAGAAATAGTATCACCATTAATTATTCTCTTCCCATGTCACAAACTGGAGCTGAATAATTTGAAGCGTTTATCGCAATCAAAAATATATGCTAATGTTAGTATACACAGGGAGTCATGCAGAGACTCCAAGAGGGGTGTAATATTTTTTTCACTTCTTTATTTAGATCTCTCTCTCTCTCTCTCTCTCTCTCTCTCTCTAATGCAAATTCCCAAAGAAACACAACCACACAGACATTAAAAACCCATTATAGATTCGTTTTATTTGACATACAGGTGCTTTCATTTCATTTCATGTGGTTTTGAAAACAAAAAAGCCTGTTACCGCACTGGGTCACACTGACAGATTAAACAATCACATTGATCAAAAAAAGGACACAGGCTGTTACAACGATGATGATGATGATACTAGTGCTGTGTCTCCACTCATCAGCAGCTGTTACCAAGTCCCTCCCACTGACAGCAATAAAGACGGCCCATGTTATAGAGCAAGAAGGAGTAGAAAAGATTGAAACCTAAAAAATGTCTGCAGCATTCCTTTGTTGTCCTTTGATTTTTCCTTGGGCAAAGACCCTAAATCGCCTCCGCTTAAAACTCAAATGAGGTACATCATCATGTCATATGAACGCTGAAGCAACTATAATTGGTTATATTTTACAACAGATGTTTCAACAGCACAGGTTGCTGTTTGCTCTACTCAATCCAGTTCTATACCCCACCCAAAAACTGGGTCAGAGGACTAACCGAGATCATTCCATAGTCACATTTTCTGTGACTTCAATAGCATCTCAATCCTAAATGGACTAGTGTTTTGACCAATTATAATGGAACCGAGAACAATACTGACACTTTCATTAATTTATTAATAATAAAAAAATGTAATAACATCTAAACAGCAACATTACCAATAAACAATGACTCTAAACAATATTACAAAACCTACATAAAAAAAATTACGCATTGCAAAAATGTTTTATATGGACCCTTTTAAATAACCATATCAACAACCATTTAATAAAACATAATTTTCCATCTGATACACATCCATCAGTTCGTGTCTGTCTGTCGATTCCTTTGGGAGGCACAGACACTTCCTAGTGCTACGTCCACTCCGGTCCTCCTTGTCCAATCGCAATTGCAGTCTCACATCACTATACTACATTTCAGCCAATCACAGCTGCAAGTCTGTGTCCACTGGTGTTTTCTTTAAACTGGGGGTAAAATGTAGACAAAAGACTCTCTCTTTCGTTCTCTCATTCTCTCTCTCTTTCTCTATCTCTCTTTTACTCAGTGGCCTGCGTGAAGGTAGTGGGGGAGAGGGTGATGAAGAAGAGGAGGGTATGAAGAGTCTGTAAAGTCTACTAGCCAAGCTGTGATGTGCCCTAACCTCTCAGTCTTTTGCATATATGGTATATATTACTCAGATAGCAGCAGCTCCCCTCAGCCGGGGGTTTGAGGGGGTGATAGAGTGGAGGATGAATGAAGGAAGGAAGGAGGGAGGGAACGAAGGTAGGAAAGAGGGAGTGAGGGGAGGGAGGGAGGAAGAAAGGTAAGGTGTCAGAGGGTCGTTCCAGAAGAACGAACGAAAAGATTGTTGAAAAGTTCTTGCTTCCGTCCAGCCAGATGTGTTACTGTGCAGCGCCCCCTTCTGGTGAGACCTGTTCTCTGTTTTGACCTCGTCGGATGTGTTACTGTGCAGCGCCCCCTTCTGGTGAGACCTGTTCTCTGTTTTGACCCCGTCAGATGTGTTACTGTGCAGCGCCCCCTTCTGGTGAGACCTGTTCTCTGTTTTGACCCCGTCAGATGTGTTACTGTGCAGCGCCCCCTTCTGGTGAGACCTGTTCTCTGTTTTGACCCCGTCGGCGTCTGTGCTCCGTTTGGTTTCTGTTCTCAGAGTCCTCTCCATCTTCAGTTTCTCCCTCTCTTTCTCTCTCGCTCTCTTTCTCTCTTTCTCTCTCCTTCTCTCGTTCCCTCTTTCTTTCCCGACGGACTTCCTGGTTCTCTTTGTCCCGTCTGTTGTTCCTGTTCCGTCGCTCCGCTCTTCGTCCTCCGCCCTTCCTCTTCCCTCCTCCCGGTTCTCCTGCAAAGACAAAAACACAACAGAAGGTCAGACCATATCGCTGACTAGCAACCATTAATGTCAGTTCAGTTATTTACTGTACACACAAACACAGAAAAAATAAATAAATTGTAATTAATAAGTTTAAATCTAGGCTTGTGTATTATGTCACATTATTATTTATTACTATTATGCAATCAAAATTAAAAAACAATATTTATAATAAATCGAGAGGTTTTGGTAGACCATCATCTGCCTGGTGTAACTGATTCAACCCACTGGGTGTCACTATGGTAACGCCACCTCACCAGCCCCTCACAGGGCTTATTTCAGCTGTTGCAATCCTAGGTTTATAAGCAGGCTTTGTCCAAAATAGAAACCCTTTAAATAAACCCTCAATTTATCTGCTCTTGCAACATCATCTCATAAACAAAACCCGAGGTTGAGGAATGCTGAAGAAGGTTTATCGCAGAAAGGCCCAGGGCGGGATTATTGAGGATAATACAAAGATACTGACTGGGAGTACGGAAAAAAGAAAGAAAATGAAAAAAAAAAAAAAAAAAGATTTAGTAGAACTGTAGGGTACTGTTTGCCCTTTGTTATCGTGTTGTAATGCGAGTTAGAGACCTACAAGAATCTGCACGTTTGTTGGATAACTAACTGGCTGACTGTTTAGCTAACTGGCCTACTGTTTAGCTAACTGGTTGACGGTTTAGCTAGTGTGACTGGCTGACTGTTTAGCTAACTGACTGTTTAGCTGAATGGCTGGCTGACTGTTAAGTTACTGTGACTGGCTGACTGTTTAGCTGACTGACTGTTTAGCCAAATGGCTGACTGACTGTTAAGTGATTGTGACTGTCTGACTGTTTAGTTGTTTGACTGTTTAGCCGAATGTTTAACTGACTGTTTAGTTACTGTGGCTGACTGACTGTTTAGCTAACTGGCTGACTGTTAATCTTACGGGCTGACTGCTTAGCTGACTGGCTGACTGTTTAGCTAACTGGCTGACTGTTAATCTTACGGGCTGACTGTTTAGCTGACTGGCTGACTGTTTAGCTAACTGGCTGACTGTTAATCTTATGGGCTGACTGTTTAGCTGACTGACTGTCTGTTTAGCTGACTGGAAGTCTGGCTGTTAGAGGACAGACTGGTTGTCTGTGCAGGCTGGATGGGATGGGATTGCAAAACTGCTGAAGTAGGCGGTACTCTCTGACACGCTTTCTCACTCTGTAGCTCCTACACACACTATCGCTCTCTGTCTCTATCTCTCTCTCTCTCTCTCTCTCTCTCTCTCTCTCTCTCTCTCTCTCTCTCTCTCTCTCTGTCTGTCCCTCTCTTTCAACCCCCCCCCCTCCCCCTCTAATCAGTCCATCCATTAATCAGAGCTGCTCTCCAGGGGGAGCGTTGAGCAGGGGGCTCGCGGCCGGCCTGCCAGCCCAGTGCTGACCCACACATTCCTGGGTTAGAGTCGGGCGATACGGGCCTGTGGAAGGACCTGCCGGGCAACCGTGTTTATTCTCCAGGCCTCAGACTAATGAACAAAACCCTCAGAAGTGAGGAGGAAACCAGAGGCTGTGGCTCCATCAACCCAGAACTGATCCACCCTGCGCGCACACACACACACACACACACACACACACACACACACTTTACACATGTGTACTTTAAACACACACACACACACACACACACGCACATTTGTACACCTACACACACACCTACACACACACACACATACACACACACACTTATACACACACACACGCACACACACATACTCACACACGCAAACACACATACACACAGACACACACACAAACATGCACTAATCCACCCTGCACACATACGCACACATCATACACACACACACATGCTCTTTAAACACACACACACACACACGCATACACACACATGCACTACATAAATAAATATTGAGACTTCAAGAAGACTGATCTGATCATTTTCCCATAGACATTACAATATGCAAACTATAGAAATGTATTTATAATCTGTTAATACTAAAAAGATACATATAGCTGCTTTAAAGTGTGTATTGGACTGTAACACATTTGTTTTGTTGTTTATTTATTTATTTATTTTTCATAACGTGCTTTGTAAACAGGACACTGCTGTAGTCTCAGTCACTTAACCCTGTATAAAGAAATAATGAATACAAATAATAGTGTGTGTGTGTGTCTGAGTGATTGTGCTGAATGGAGTGTGTCCAGTGGATGGATGGATGGATGGGTGGATGGATGGATGAATGGATGGATGGATGGATTGGTGGATGGATGGATGGATGGACGGATAGATGGGTGGATGGATGGATGGATGGATGGATGGAAGGCTGGGTGGGTGGGTGGATGGATGGGTGGGTGGGTGGATGGATGGATGGATGGATGGATGGATAATGAATTCTGAAAAACGCACTCATAAGCTGTAGGACTTTAAGAGTGTAACTGAAAGTTGCATTCGGCTCAGTTGTTCCTTATTGGCAATTTTATTTCTCTAATTACAATTGTATTTATCTCTTTCTTGGTCTTTTGTTTCTTACTTGTATGTTTCTGATTGCCTTGTGTTAAGCACATTGAATTGCCTTTGTCTATGAAATATGCTATACAAATACATCTCATTGGTTTTGATTTGAATGCATGCACCTTGCTATATGCTGACTATCTGGCAAACTTGACGTTTATTCTAATATTACAAGTGGTTTAGAGTGATTTTGTTATTATTTGCACTATATATTTCTCTAATGTTTTTTTAGGCAACACCAACATTGCCCTTGGATTATTGATTTGAGTTTATTTGAATTGAATTGATACTTTTGTCCTCATATCCTCTGAAAATATGTCATGTTGCTTTTCTTCATCATCACAACCAGTCATTCCTACACAGTATGTCATAAACTATGTGATTTTCTCCCTAAAAACTCCATACGCACAAAACTCCAACTTTCATTTTTGAAAACGATTAGACGAGTGTTTATCTGTGGCCCCCTGAGTGATATTTCAAATGTAAACTGTCATTCTTCCGATCTGGCAGGACACACACTCAACTCATATCTAGAACATTCCTACAGCACTGGTCATCGTTGGTGCCTTATTCGTGTTTCCTGCTAATAACAGCGGTTATTAATCCAACAACCAGCTGGATATAATGTCATATTGATTTCAATTGGTGCTAAACAAACCTTTCACAACATTTGTCAAATATATAAAACCATTAAAATACATGGACAGACATGCCATGTTCTGATTTCAAAACAACCAGCACCTGA
>JAPMUY010001223.1:157500-170452 GCA_026901105.3 Galaxias olidus
CAGACGTGGTGACAGCGACCGGAGAGGAGGTAGAGGCCGGGTCCACACCGAGTACACACCTCACTGTTCACACACGCCGCACACTCCAGCGGACACTCTGCAACACACACAAATAATAATATCAATGAATCAGAAACTAAACACACACAAACACGCCGCACACACACACACACACACACACCTCACACTCCAGCGGACACTTTGCAACACACACAAATAATAATATCAATGAATCAGAAACTAAACACACACACACACACACACACATACACACACACACACACACACACACACACACACACACACACACACACGCCGCACACTCCAGCGGACACTCTGCAACACACACAAATAATAATATAAATCAGAAACTAAACACACACACACACACGCCGCACACTCCAGCGGACACTCTGCAACACACACAAATAATAATATCAATGAATCAGAAACTAAACACACACACACACACACACACACACACACACACACCTCACACTCCAGCAGACACTCTGCAACACACACAAATAATAATATCAATGAATCAGAAACTAAACACACACACAAACACGCCGCACACTCCAGCAGACACTCTGCAACACACACAAATAATAATATCAATGAATCAGAAACTAAACACACACACACACACACACACACACACACACACACACACACACACACACCTCACACTCCAGCAGACAGTCTGCAACACACACAAATAATAATATCAATGAATCAGAAACTAAACACACACACACACACACACACACACACACATGCTGCACACTACAGCGGACACTCTGCAACACAAACAAATAATAATGTAAATCAGAAACTAAACACACACACAAACACGCCACACACTACAACGGACACTCTGCAACACACACAAATAATAATATAAATCAGAAACTAAACACACACTGGTTGTACGTGTACATTATGGCTGTCTATGACTCTCGTGTGTGTCGCTGCGGACTAGTCCCTCTGGGTTAGGGTTAGGGTTAGGGTAGGGGTTAAAGGTTAAACTCCCAGGCAGACTCACGGTGAACACATTCTCGGTGTGTGTCGCTGCGGACCAGTCCCTCCTTTGGGTTAGGGATAGGGTTAGGGTAGGGGTTAGGGTTAGCGTTAGGGTAGGGGTTAGGGTTAGGCAGACTCATGGTGAACACATTCTCGGTGTGTGTCGCTGCAGACCAGTCCCTCAGGGCTAGGGTCAAGGTTAGGGTTAGGGTTGGGGTTAGGGTTAAAAGTTAAACTCCCAGGCAAACTCACGGGGAACACATTCTCGGTGTGTGTTGCTGCCGACCAGTCCCTCGGGGCAGCTCTCCTGGCACTTTCCCTGGTGAAGGAAGAAGCCCGCTCGGCAGCGCGTGCAGAAGTTCTTGTTGAAGCACGAGTCACATTCTAACCGGCACTCTACAAGAAAACACACACACACACACACACACACGCACACACACACACACACATACACACACACACACACACACGTTATCGTGTGTGTATATATGGTGTACTATGTTAAATATACAGGCTGTCGGTGTGTATATGCACGTGTGTGTGTGTATATCAGGGGCTAGTACAAATACACAACTATAGACGCTGCTTTAGAGAAAATGGGAATGACAATTACAAAACGGTACGTGAGGAATTTAACTGTGGATTTACATGTCAAAATACCTCATCACTTCAATCTTAAAAACAGCCAGAAATATTATGTTTTTTTTTTATGATGTCAAATGAATATCTGTTATTTAGCCAGGACAGTGTATTTGAAAGGAGGACTTATTTGCAACCCTTCCAAGGCTCTTCGTCGACCACCATCATGCTGGCTGTAAGTATTTATTTCGTGTGAGAGGAATTATACACAGACTTCAGACACACTGAAGAAAAACTACCAGCTCCCTCAGTGGTTACTGTGTGTCCCAGCTCTGTGAGCAGAACGGTATCACTTACATCCAGTACCTGAACCGTGCTGGCCCACATTGTCACAGCACACACTAAACATTCATCCGGACTTGTTCGGATGAGGGACTAGGCAAGGAAAAGCCTGGTTCTGTTTGGCACTGAGGTGTGAACAATACCAAAGACAGTATAATCCTAAGTAAAAGCATACTATAAAAAACATTGAATTGCCTTTTATATTAAATACATGTATAATTATATTACTTTTTAAAATAGTTTTTCATAAAAAAGACAAATAAAACGTAGACAAGATAAACACAACAACAACATCATATTCAAAAAGAGACACATTTGAAATGGAGGGCCCACGGTTGCCATGGTACCTACTAGTGCACGTGTTCCGGTCTGGCGAGCGGGTGCCGTAGAAGCCCTGGGGGCAGGAAGGCATGCACACGCCCATCTGCCTCATCCCGTTCCTCTCCAGGAACATAAAGAGACGAGGCTTGCAGGACAGGCAGCCATTGTAATCGGAGCAGGTCTGACAGCCTCCCTGGCAGCCAGCCTGAGCCCCGGAGAGCGCTGAAAGATAGAGGAGATATATAATATATTCACGTTGTCCTCCTCTCAGCTTTGAATGAAGATATACAGTATAATATATACACGTTATTCTCTTTTATGTCCCAAAACTGTCGCAAAATCTGTCAGTTAACACCAGAGACCGTTGGACTGTTTTAGCAGTGGCCATGGTAACCGCAGCAGTTGAGGCAGCCTCACTATCATCCTAGACCAAGAGAAACCTCACAAACGATTATTTAATCTCTTGTTCTGTGTCTTTCTGTCGTGTTGAGTTCTGTTCTGACAGCCTTTTCTGGGAGCCAACAGAGAAATAGGAGGGAAGCTGTCTAGGAGACGTCACACTGGTGTTTTGGTCTGCGATTATGCAACTCAATGAAACATCACTCCACATGACTTTACCCACTATTGTCATCTTTATAGGATGTCGAGAGCAGAGCCCAGTCTAAGCTTTCATCTAGACGCTAACAGTGAGCAGCACAAGCCCAAAATGCATTATCCGGTATCCATCATAGACGTAGCAAAATGCCTGTGGAGGGTCTCTCTCTCTCTCTCTCTCTCTCTCTCTCTTTCTCTGTTCCTCTATGTATCCCTCTCTCTTTCTCTCTCTCTCTCTCTCTCTTTCTCTCTCTCTCTCTCTCTGTTTCTCTATCTCTCTCTCTCTCTCTCTCTCTCTCTTTCTCTCTCTCTCTCTCTCTCTCTCTCTCTTCTCCCTCTCTCTCTCTCTTTCTCTCTCTCTCTATCTCTCTCCCTCTCTCTCTTTCTCTTTCCCTCTTTCTCCTTCTCTCTCTCTTCTCTCCTCTCTCTCTCTCTCCTCTCTCTGCACATGGAGGATTATCAGAGAGGAGACAACAGAGACATCCCACAGCAGGAGGTCTGCTGCCTGGCTCCTGGTGTAGACATCACGTTAAACCTACAGCATGGCCTCCCCACTGTAAGGCTGTTAGGTCAAGGGAGTGTGTTAGGATTTTTGTTCTAACTTGTTATGGTTTTAACTCGTAGCTGTTCCTTTATTGTGTGCGGACAGTGTGGTGCTTTCAATAACATAGTAAAATAATAAAAGTGTTTGATAAAAGGACCTAATCCCATTATTGAATGTAATGTGGGTATTTGTTCATGATTGTTATTTGTTTATTTAACACTTTCCTTTTAATTTTATAATTTTATTCCTTGCTTTGCATATGCATGCTAGCTTCGTGCTAATCACTTTGAATTGCCTGTGTTTGAAATGTGCCTCACCAATACATTTGCCTTGCCTTATAATACTACTAGGTCTACAGAATTCCCATCACACACAGCTCCAGAGAGGTGATACAGTTACACAATGAACGCTGACAGCAATCAAAGGCAGAAGGTGAAAACATGACAGAGCAGATGATTGTGTGTGTCAGTGTGTGTGTGTATGACAGTGCAGATGATTGTGTCAGTCAGTGTGTGTGTCAGTGCAGATGATTGTGTCAGTCAGCGTGTGTGTCAGTGCAGTGTGTGTGTCAGTGTGTGTGTCAGTGCAGATAATTGTGTCAGTCAGTGTGTGTGTCAGTGCAGATGATTGTGTCAGTCAGTGTGTGTGTCAGTGCAGATGATTGTGTCAGTCAGTGTGTGTGTCAGTGCAGATGATTGTGTGTGTCAGTGTGTGTGTGTGTGTGTGTCAGTACAGATGATTGTGTGAGTCAGTGTGTGTGTCAGTGCAGATGATTGTGTCAGTCAGTGTGTGTGTCAGTGCAGATGATTGTGTCAGTCAGTGTGTGTGTCAGTGCAGATGATTGTGTCAGTCAGTGTGTGTGTCAGTGCAGATGATTGTGTGTGTCAGTGTGTGTGTCAGTGCAGATGATTGTGTGTGTCAGTGTGTGTGTCAGTGCAGATGATTGTGTGTGTCAGTGTGTGTGTCAGTGCAGATGATTGTGTGTGTCAGTGTGTGTGTCAGTGCAGATGATTGTGTCAGTCAGTGTGTGTGTATGTGTGTGTCAGTGCAGGTGATTGTGTCAGTCAGTGTGTGTGTCAGTGCAGATGATTGTGTGAGTCAGTGTGTGTGTCAGTGCAGATGATTGTGTCAGTCAGTGTGTGTGTCAGTGCAGATGATTGTGTCAGTCAGTGTGTGTGTCAGTGTGTGTGTCAGTGTGTGTGTCAGTGTGTGTGTCAGTGCAGATTGTGTGTGAGTGTGTGTGTCAGTGCAATCAGTGTGTGTGTCAGTGCAGATGATTGTGTCAGTCAGTGTGTGTGTCAGTGCAGATGATTGTGTCAGTCAGTGTGTGTGTGTGGAGTAGACAGGAGAAAACAAACAGCTACTAGCATTATAGCATATTGAGAAAACAGTTGTGTACTATATTTCATATTCTATGCCATCCTGTTCGGATCTGTTGTTTTCTATTGCATTGTATTGTATTGAATTCTATTCTATCCTATTCCCCCTGGCAAGGTTCACCCATGATGTAAAAATAGTTCAAAGGGGCACTTATGAGCATATAGTCAAAAACAAGATATCTTTTATATTTTATGTTCTATACTATTCTGTTCTGTTCTGATCAATTCTGTTCTGTTCTGTTAAATTCTGTCCTCTTTCATTCTACTTGATTCTACTCAATTCCATTCAGGCGTCAGTGTTCACCCCTAATGTAAAACAACCAAAGGGGGCAGCTGAGTCCTTGTACTCTGGGATTGGGAACATCTGCGGTACTGTAGTCTAGTCCAGGTGAGAGGACTCCCCTTGTAGTCCTTCATGCCAGAGGCAGATGCTAACCCTAAAACCGTCTACTATGTGAGAGCCATTCAAATACCGCTTCTGGGTTTCATTAAAACACGTTTCAGAGGTCATTCCAAGAAATTCGCCGTCCCGTCTGACCCAGCTAGGGATTGAGCATGGCCAGTACCGAGTAGGGATCTTCTCCCCATATCCAGTTCTACGGGGGCGTGATACCGTGCCTCAGGAGAAGTCAGAGATTTATCCCTCCTCCTTTAAGTGGAGGTGTTGGTTGCCATGTTGCCATAGATCACATGGACTGTGTTTGACATATCTGAGCGATCTTTACAACGGCTGTCCATTTGCTCATAGCTGTTTGCTGCCAAGGCTGCGCTGATTCACAGCAGGAATTCAGCCTGCCTCCCTGCCTCCCTGTCTCCCTGTACACTGACACAAAGTCCACCACGCCAGCGCTGAAATCCCTCGCACTTACACACCGAGTATCCACACGCTCCAAACACTCAAACCTATTCTGCTTCGCGGGTGTTTGAGATCGATAGATAAGCGGTTGCTAGGCAACCCGCATTACAGTAATGACCACCGCGCACACCTTGAAGCAAAGCTTGGTATCATGAAACTATCAAAGAAGACCAACACAAACGTGTACTAACCACTAATGACGAGTTGATGCACAACTTTGCGGTTGTTTACAAAGTATCACAAGGTCATCACAAGGTGATACTAACCAACTCAAACGCCGTTTGGATGTTTTATTACCACTTCTAGCACTATCAGCACTTCCAATGTATTGAAGTTTCTACCTTAGGAGTTTAAAAGTTCTACTTGGAATACTGAATCTAAGACACAAAGCAGTTCACATATTTTATAAATATATCTCATAAATGCTACATTTCATTGTCAGCCTGGCTGTTGTATTTCCTTTTTTATGTTTAAAAAGGAAGGTTTGAGAGAGTTCCAGGAAACGGACAGCAGGGTTTATGGCACTAGCAGCTGGTAGCTGGGCTGAAGTTGTGGGCATGCTCTCTGATTTGGAAGGCAGGGAGGGCTTCAATGCCACATATGGTCACGCTCTTATTTTCAGAAGTCTATGTTGACCACCTTCTGATCCAAAAGGACTGACAATTTGAGAAAAGAAACAAAAGTTAACTTGGTGAAATCACACATAAACATCTAAATTTACTCAACACAAACAAAGGCATTTTAAGATACAGATATCATACTGACAATTTTATGAATGAAGAACTAACATTTTGATATACTGTATATCATACTCAAAATGTTATGTATGAAGAACTAACATTTTGATATATATCATACTGAAAATGTTATGCATGAAGAACTAACATTTTTATATATATCATACTCAAAATGTTATGTATGAAGAACTAACATTTTGATATATATCATACTCAAAATGTTATGTATGAAGAACTAACATTTTGATACATATCATACCCAAAATGTAATGTATGAAGAACTAACATTTTATATATATCATACTCAAAATGTAATGTATGAAGAACTAACATTTTATATATATCATACTCAAAATGTAATGTATGAAGAACTAACATTTTATATATATCATACTCAAAATGTAATGTATGAAGAACTAACATTTTGATACATATCATACTCAAAATGTAATGTATGAAGAACTAACATTTTATATATATCATACTCAAAATGTAATGTATGAAGAACTAACATTTTATATATATCATACTCAAAATGTAATGTATGAAGAACTAACATTTTATATATATCATACTCAAAATGTTATGTATGAAGAACTAATGTTTTGATATATATCATACTCAAAATGTAATGTATGAAGAACTAACATTTTATATATATCATACTCAAAATGTAATGTATGAAGAACTAACATTTTATATATATCATACTCAAAATGTAATGTATGAAGAACTAACATTTTATATATATCATACTCAAAATGTTATGTATGAAGAACTAATGTTTTGATAGATATTGTCAACAGGAAGCAGCAGGGTTTCACCGGGCAACTAACTGAAAGGCCGTTGACCCCCTCCACCGCCTCTCTTTCTCCCTCCCTTCCTCCCTCCCTCCCTCCTTCCCTCTCTCACCCCTCTCCCTCTCTGCTGGCAGTCATTGACGCTCTCGTCTTCCCTCTTTCACTCACCACCTCTCTGGATCACATCTCTAGATCACTTCAAAAACGAAACTGTGTTTTTGTTCACACTTCAACAGTCACAGTTCAGGAATGGGAGGCAACATGACACTTCCATGCCGGGTAGAGGAAGTTATAGTTCAAACCAAAGCCACAGAGGTCAACTTAAAACCATGGAGATAGGGTTCAAACCATAGAGATAGAGTTCAAACCATAGTGATAGAGTTTAACCATAGAGATAGGGTTTGAACCATGGAGATAGAGTTTAAACCATAGAGATAGAGTTTAATCCATAGAGATTGAGTTCAAACCATGGAGAGAGTTCAAACCATAAAGAGTTTAAACCATGGAGCTAGATTTCAAACCATGGAGATAGGGTTCAAACCATGGAGATAGAGTTCAAACCATGGAGCTAGAGTTCAAACCATAGAGATAGAGCTCAAACCACAGAGATAGAGTTTAAACCATAGAGATAGAGTTTAACCATAGAGATAGGGTTAAAACCATGGAGATAGAGTTTAAACCATAGAGACAGAGTTTAATCCATAGAGATTGAGTTCAAACCATAGAGAGAGTTCAAACCATAAAGAGTTCAAACCATGGAGATAGAGTTGAAACCATAGAAATAGAGTGTGAACCATAGAGATAGAGCTAAAACCATAGAGATATATCTCAAACCATGGAGATAGGGTTCAAACCACAGAGATAGAGTTCAAACCATAGAGATAGATCTCAAACCATGGAGATAGATCTCAAACCATGGAGATAGATCTCAAACCATGGAGATAGATCTCAAACCATGGAGATAGAGTTTAAACCATAGAGCGTGACATCGTTAGACGCAAAGTGCATTGTTTGTAGTGAGCTGCTGGTGACCCTGTGGAGGCTCCCCCAACAACAGCAACAGCAAAAACAGTTTGACAGAGTAGCATCGTGTGCTGGGCCATTCTGTGGAGGACTGACAGTAGCTTTTTGTTGGGCCAGAATGTACATGTATTGGATTGGTATTTTGGTTAGCATTTTAATAAATACATAATAAAGTAAAGACACAATAAAGCTGAAATAGGGGGTCAATCTGTAGAAATTGTACAAATGTAACCAAACCAAGACAAAACAGACCAAACCTAACCTAACCTAACCTAACTTTACCTAACCTAACCAAACCAAACCAAACCAAACCTAACCAAATCAAACCAAACTGTCCGACCTCACTACTCACACACTACCAGAAGGGTTAATTAATTAACATTAATTAATTAATCTGAGCCAAGCCGAGCTGAGTCAAGCTGAGCTGAGTCAAATGCCTGGCCAAACATCCATCAGCGTGGGTAGTGGGTACCAAGAAACCAGGGGCCGACTCTCAGTCCCAGCATTACGGTGAAACAGAGAGGAACGTTCTCAGAGAACACACACAGGAGGTAAGCTGATGGAAGGAACTATTTGTCTAGGAAAGCAGAACCTGGGGAAGGGAACTGTTTGTCCAGGGAAAGAGAACCAGAGGAAGGGGGAACTATTAGTCCAGGAAAGGAGGACTGCAGGTGCTGTTGAAAGTGACGTAAAGACACTGTTTTTTCACACAGTTGTTACGACCTGAACCGTGTTTTGGCTCGGGTTTACAGTGAACGTCATGAGACAAGTGTGCCAAATAAAGCCGTTCAGTTCAGTTCAGTTCAGTTCAGTTCAGCTCAGCTCAGCTCAGCTCAGCTCAGCTCAGCTCAGCTCAGCTCAGTTCAGTTTAGTTTAGTTCAGTGTTACAATTAAAAAACGATATGCGTTCGGTTCAAATGGAAATGTGAAAGGATTCTGACTCAGACGGTTAAAAACGTCATTTGCCTCTATCCAAGAAGCTTTCCTATAAAGCTCTACCCTTATTTACTGGATATAAAACCTACTCTCATGTTGCACAACTCAGTTCTGATCTGTTTGGAGTATGAGTGTGATTCAGACCACATAATAGCGTCCCAACAGAGATGAAAACACCACTTACATTGTGGGTTATTTTAGATTACAGTGCAGAAACACTGGCTGAAGTGACATGGTATATCCCTGCTGTAACTAATGAGATATGTAAGCTCACCTGGAGGGCTGCAGTGAACAGCATCAGAGAGGTGAGAGGTATAGGAACAGCAACATAATATAATTTGGAAGGGTGTAATTTAGCGGATGGGTCAACCCCCCCCCCCCCCCCCCCCCCCCCCCCCACCATGGGTACATGGGAGAAAATAAGTAAGTTTCAATCAGAATACTTTTACATGTAAGTTAACCTATTGAATCCTACAGTAGCATTGTGTTTATTTATTTATTTATTTTTGTTTACTACTTCTGTACAGCTTTCTTTTCTGCATTGGATAGATAAGCCAAGAGTAGGAATTTGATATAGACTATAACTGTCACCATTGTAAAAAAAAAAAAAAGAATAATTTGGGTTTGTGTTTTGATTGTTTCCTTTTACTTAAGGGAAATGCTGACTCATAGTGTAGTGTGACTCTCGTGCTACAACAGATGGAGTTTCCCCACAGCAGATACACGCTGACCTGATCTGTACCGCATGGTCACTCAACCCTTCATGACACACACCATGAAAATGATAGTCTGAACCGGACGTAACCGTTGCCTGGCGGTTTTTGCCACATCTAAATGTATACTTCATAAACGTTTTCCTTATTAAAAGCCCCATGTACTTATAGAGCCAAGTTCGGGGTCCCCGCCCTCCTCTCCCAAACACACAACCACACACACAGACACACACACCCTATTTTCTTTGTTACTAGTACTGTGCTCAAACTGTATTACATTTTAATCTCATGTCCTTCCTTGCCCACTAAAACAGTTTTGGCGAATGTATGGCAGGCTAACTATGGCCACTAGAGAGCGACTAAAACCAAGCGGAGCGTGAAGAGGAGCACTCCCGTTACAATGAAGGATGAGAAGTCAGCCGGTGCGCTGAAAAACTCCTCTGACACCAATTGAAGCGTACTTATTTATAACTCTCATAAAAAAAGACGCCCCATGGGGAACATGCAAGCTTTCGGTAATAATCCACCAATCCTTCCTTCACGTGCCTAATTCTATTGGGAGTCTACATCTTTTGTTTCTTCAGTTTAGAAGATAAGAAATTAAAAAGACAATGCATTTTCAAAATTTACTGCGATTTAACATAGATCATTAAAATTCACAGGAAAACTGCAGAACATAAAGTAAATTATAAATTGACAAAAAGTAATCAACGAAAACAAAAGTTGTTTAAATGCCTAAAATGTATCTCAGATGTTAAGTGCTCTAGGCCTACATAGGATCGAAGTAAAATCACCATAAATAGTCAATGCCATAGATCACTAAACTACTAAAGACTACGTTGACATTGTATGTATAAATATTAGCCAGCTACGGGAAGGCTTGGACACGCTGCAAGCGTGCGCGCAAACTTTAATCTCTGTACCCGCTCCGTTTTTACTCACGTTTATGTTGCCGGTGCCGGGAGCTGTGCTGCTGACAACCAGAGTATTCCGTGCAGTGCAAAATCAAAACAAAGGTGATCAATTGTAATTGCATAATGGCCCAGAGATGAGACTCGCCTAAAGCCAGTGTCAAGGTTGGACCACCAAACAGAATAGTAGAGCAGTAGTAGAGTGATTCCGTGGAGATAGGGGTGCTGCGTAATTCCTAGAAAAAGCAGATCCCCAGTCCCGGTCCGGACTCGTGAGATATGTGATGTACGTTGGCCCAATGATACCTGGGCCGGTTGGACAGTAACATCCTGGATACGATCCTTTTAAGTGCCACAAAGAGCCAAACCAAAACCAGACAATCGGAGCCCAGTCTAGTTGGCTATTCTGAATGGGTATCCAGCAACCCCCCCAAAAACAAACCGTTAGATTGAATCATTCACCGCGCACGGAACAATTTACACATGGAATTAAAGTTTGCGAAGTATGTAATAAACACGTTTCAGGTATCCTCTTCGTTGATTCTCCAGTCACAGTTTCTTTCTCACTGGTGGTTCGTGCACGTCCGGTGTGAAGGTTATTTTATCATGTCCAGCGTGGTAAAGGGCATTGCGTCATCGAAACGTTTAAACTAAGTAAAACTTTAAATTAAAAGTCGTCCGTGCAGCAGCTGTGGTTGTTACGGTAAATAAAGTGCCAAGTTTCGATGAGGTGAAAATGTGTGTTTGTTGTTCTTTTGATTGTTTCAGCACGCACCCACCTCTTTCTCGTTTTCTCTCTTTCTCTCTCTCACACACACAGACACACTCTCACTTTCTCTCCGTGCTGTACGCAGACAGTGGAACCAAAATAATCTCCGCGGGTTCAGCGCTTTTCAGCTTTGCGTGCAGTGTCCATTCACTCTCTCCGACTCGCGCACTGATGACTTCAGCCCTCTCTCTCTCTCTCTCTCTCTCTCTCTCTCTCTCTATCTCCCACTCTGAGAGCTCCAAAGTTTATTTAGAGGGCAAGCCCCCCGCGTCAGAGATCCCCTCGCGTTTTTAAAAGAGAACACAGTTTCAGGGAAACGGTTTAATTGGCAAAACAGAGAAACGGTTTACTTGGCAAAACAGAGAAGATCTGGTCAAATATGATTATCGTTTCATGTTATGTACTTTTCACCTAGGCTAATAGGCTGCAGATTATGTGTTCAGACCAATTATTTTGCTAATATGAGGGGAACCTATCCAGCCAATAGAGACTTTACAAAGTGTTCAAGGTCTAATCAGATTAAATGCGCTCTTAATCAACTTCAACCCCCCCCCCCCCCCAGCCCAATTAAATTCCTTTTCTCTTTCTCCATCATTCCACCCTCCCTCATCTAGCCCTCTCGTCTTTCTCTTTCACCCTCACTCTCCAAGAAGAAGGTTGAGAGAAAGAGCTTCTCCAAGATGTCGTCTCATAAATTATGTTGTGCAATTAACATCAGCCCCTTTAGCACGAGCCTTTGAAGGCTGAATGTATGTCCCGTACTACCGGATCTTTTTCGCAATTATGGTTCTCTGGTTTGTTTATGGATAGGAGTGAGCCAGAGATAAAATATGAGCAGACAATCATTCAGCACGGAGTGCGCGAGGGGACCCCGACAGCGCGAGGGGGGTATTCTCTGGAGAGCCATTAAGCACCACGTTTATAGAGCAAGCGCACGCACAGTGGCGCGCCAAACACACAGAGACACTTGTACACATACACACACACGCGCGCAGACTCTCTCTCTCTCTCTCTCTCTCTCTCTCTCTCTCTCTCTCTCTCTCTCTCTCTCTCTCTCTCTTAGCTCTCTCTCTTTCTTTATCTCTCCTCCTCTCTCTCACGCACGCACACACACACACACACACACACGTTTGCTAAGGAATGCAGAAAGTGAGAGAGGACACGGTTTGTGGGAATACTAGTAAACGTATTATTTGTTGTAAAGTTAAACGAAAGCGCTATTGAAGGTGTGAAGAAACTACACCGAAGCTGAAAATAAAGGGTTGGGCTAACCCTAATGAATTGTGTTTATCTTTATTTGATTTTAAACACCCTAGCTGTCTCTAATTATGCAGATGATTTCCAGTTGTTTCGAGTTGACAGTTGATGACAAATACTTGGTGTGGCCTCTAGGAGGAGTAAACGCCTCGAGCTGATTCTCCC
>JAPMUY010001226.1:0-18067 GCA_026901105.3 Galaxias olidus
TATATTGGCTAATACAAAGTACCACAGAACCATCACAATTTAGCAGTGTGTGGTAAAAAAAAGCTTTTAAGAGACCAATTTCAAAGAGTTTGCAATTAAATTTGGTAACTGAAAAGTTACTAACCCTAGTTACGCATTACTTTTTTAAGGGACTAATCGGTAAAGTAACTGAATTACTTTTTAAGGAGGTAACGAGTAACTGTAACTTAATACAAATTTCCAGTAACTAGCACAGCACTGTTAACAGTTTTGCTGATGTATGTCTTTCTGTCTTTACTGTCTTTACAGAAGCTGTACTCGCTGTCCCAGGAATCAGGCAGGGCAGCAGCCAAGTACTTTGTTAACACAAACCCCAAGTTTTTCCAGAAGGACTTTGCCCAACCTGAAATAACAGTATGTCTTAATGCTGTTTGTTTGAAGGAAGGAGAGATTTAGGTGGTGGCGAAATTCGAGTAGTTTGTCTTACAAAGAGATTGCGGGGAAATGGTGGAGCAGGATTGACTGCCACTTTTTTTATACCACTAGATAAGATATTAGAATGTGGTAGTTAATTGTATTCTAGATTCCAATTTTCCCTGGCTTGTACAATGGCCAAGCATGAAGACAATGTCATGATCTTTCTCCTCCAAATCAGCGATGTTTTCACTGTTTGAATGTCAGACATGATTCATTTGAATTGTAGGTGTTAGTCCCAGATCCCAGTCAGTGGCTAATATATGGGACCACTCCTAGGAAGTCATAATGGTTAAAGAACTTTAAACAAAATTCACTTACTCCACTTTCCTCATCTTTCCATAGTGTCTGACACCAGAAGGCATTGAGCTGCGTTTAGAAGAGATTAGTGAGGCAGCGCTGGTAGAAAGGATATCTCTCAGGAAGGTCAAGGCTGCTGTAGAGATGTATGACCTTCTGTTCCAGTCAGGTATGACTCTTATGCATAGACACACATACACTACCACTCAAAAGTATGGGGTCTGCCAGAAATTGACATGTTTCCATGGAAATTAGTCAAATGTGTTGCAAAATGAATGGAAAATTTAGACAAGATATTCACAAGATTAGAAACAATGCTTTTCTCTTGAAACTATAATTTGGTCCTTCAAACTGCTTTTTTTTTTTAAATCCTCCATTTGCAGTAATTACAGCCTTGCAGACCTTTGGCATTCTAGTTGTCAATTTGTTTAGGTAATCTGAAGAAATTTCACCCCATGCTTCCTTAAGCACCTCCCATAAACTGGATTGGCTGGATGGGCACTTCTTTACGTACCATACAATCAAGCTGCTCCCACATTAATTTATAAACGTTGCGTACGCACAGAAGAAGACGTATGCAACTTTCTATGCGAACTTTGGGATTTTTTAAAAACGTACTTGATGTGAAAATGTGCGGCCGTCCATGGACACCTAAGTCCATGCGTACGCACTAAACTGGGGAAATGAGAATCTTTGACTCCGTTGGCAGAAGGACGAGTCCCAACACGTTTTGAAATTGATACCTTTGTGTAAAATTAATCAAAATATTATGGCTCAAATATTATATACTGTATGAACAGTAGCCTGGAGTGCATACAAAATATACAATTTTTATAAATGAGACGCCTGGGGTTTCATTTATTAAACAATGCGTAGGATCCATACTAAAAGTGTAAGTAAGTACAAAAGACGAAAATGGCGTACGCACAAAAAAATTCAGATTTATAAAACCGTGCGCACGCAAGTCATACGCCAATTTCCCTTTCTAAATCAGAATCAATTCTAAATTTGGCGAACGTGAGCGCGCATCTTGTCCCACCAATTTTTCGCCCATAGTTGCCTATGAATAGTCAGTGAAACGCCTGTAATTAATATGTATTTACACTGGCTGCCCAATTGCGTTACACCTTCAGTGTGGTCATTTCCCTGATTGACAGTTCTGCGCAAGGACCACATGAAACCATGCGCTCATATTTTATATACAGTATATAACAGTGAAACAATGCGCTCATATCTGCCCGAGTCCGACAGAGGCATCGAAACCGGTATTAGTTTAAACGTAGTACTGCTCGCCTTATTATTTATGAGGATGCATTTCAGAACATGCAAGTAGGCTATTGTTTTATAATTATAGATCCTATAAAATATGCTTCCCGATTAAACTGTACAATATATTTGAGGGATTATGTTACAAAAACAAATCACATAATCATAACAGCAACACATCTCCGTTTATGTTTTATATATGTATTTTATATTTATTTTGCTAAAGTTTTGTTTTTGTGCAATCCATTCAACTGTGCATATAATAGCCCATGTGAGAGCAAATTTTTCAATACATTTTACCCACTGGCGTCCATTTCAAAGCGTTTGTTGAGATTCTACTTTCTGCCAGCAGAGTCGCAGTTTCTCGTCTCTCCAGTTTGGTGCGTATGCATGAGTTGAAGTTTGCGTGGAGGACCGCACATTTTCACGTCAAGTGTGTTTTTATAAATCCCAACGTCGGCATAAAAAGTGGCGTACGCCTTCTTCTGTGTATACGCAACGTTTATAAATGGGACCCCTGATGACTGCACTAGCCACTCCATTATAGACAGAATACTAGGGATGTCACGATACCAGAAATGTAATAGTCAATACTAATACCAGTGAAATGCCACGATTCTCGATACCCAAGTCGATACCATGGTAAAAAACTAAACTATAAATTAAATCCCATATACTTCAACGTACACTCCTTTTTTTAAAACAACAGTGGCATGTAGCTTTCAAGCAAATAAAAAATAAACAATTAACATTACAAAAAAAGAACAGTGGCAATTCAATTAGTTAAAAAAAAACAATACTGTTTTTATTTACAAACAAACTTTTAATAATGGCACATTATTTCAACTGCAGTAAACTACACCTGACCAAGACATGAAAAACATGGAAATAATAAATAGGCCTTGGCCTATTTAAAAGCATCAACATTACAAAAAAATAGGCCTATTTATATAATAATAAAAATAAACATACGCGCACATTTAAAACATGTCCAAGCAAGATCAGACGGAGAGTCAAATGTTCCCGTTGCTTTGGGGTGTAAACTACTGCAGCTAAGTCACAGGGAAAGTTTGCTTTCTGTTGAGGCGTACATGGCAGGACCCTGCATACCTCAAGAGAAAGCGAACCTTTCCTGTTTGTTTTGTTTAGTTTTTGCTTGTTCGCTGAAGCTGTTATTGCCAATATGTAGGCCTAATTGTTTGTTTCTGATTTTAGTTTACGGTAGCGTACAGCAGGGGGGCCAAACACATTACGGATTGAGCCAAACACTTTAAGGATTGTGACAAAACATTAAGGGTGGTTACTCAAGGTTTCTTTAAGCCTTGGAGAATTAAGATAGAAAAAAGGGGCTGCGCAGCGCCCTGCAAACAAGCAACGTCGACGTCTTTTTGCTGGTGTTTGTTCGCTTACATACATTTTTTTTTATTGCAGCCCATTACCTCCGGTACTGTAGAAAACGAGTACTGCCACGTTTTTAGAATTTTGGAATTGACTTGGTACCGAAGTATTGGTTCTTGTGACATCCCTACAGAATATCAGAGATGCTCATAAGTCTTTGGTCGCAAGTCCAAGTCAAGTCTCAAGTCTGTAGCAAAACTCATCTGCAACCACAGGCTTTTGAGAGAAGAAATGGTTCTAAGCTAATGTTGCAGGCAATATCGATCTTTTTTTTCTGAACATAGAGAAGGTGCCTTAAAAATGTACATAGACTAACAAACAGCAATCCAATCAGAAATAACATTGCTTTATTTTGTCATGTGTACTGTAAATAAATTAACATTAAGTAGCAAACTGCAACAGCATTGTTTTGAACAAATCACTCGTATATCCTTTAATGTTATATTTGAAATGACCATTTCAGATTGTGAACGCACCCATAGCTAATTGATCAGCAGGCTAACTATTAGGCTACTTTTAATAATTAATCCATGTTCGTAGAAGGGTCCAACTGTTTGTCTAACACTGTAGGTGGGCTCAAAGCTGCGACTAGCAGGGCTAGCATACCTTAACGTAGATGGACAGTTATGTTATGTTCGCTAGATGTTTTGCCGGATTGCTTGTGTTTCCGCCCTTTCATGCAAAATACTTGTTGCACTTGTGACGAGCATTGCCAGCATCGTGTAGTGAAGTTTAACCATACTTTTGAAAGTTTTGTTCTCTTCGCCATTGTCACTATAAGAGCTGGCTCTATGTCTCTCAGTGCACGGTGCTGCAGCGTGTGAAAGAATAAGCTGCACCCACCCTCGCTTACAGGTTCTGAGAGAATGATGGCGAAAATGCATCATAGACCAATGTCTTAATCTTATTGCTAACGTAACTTATCCATGTGGGTTTGCAGGTGCCTGCTAATGTTTAAAGCGCGCGATCCAGAATCCTTTATTTTGATACAGCAGATGTTACATTCAGCTCGACAGTCGTCAGACATTTCCTCAATGTTAAAAGCGGCCAAAAAATTACACAATATAATAAGGTTGTTAAAAAGTCCCAAATCTCGAGGTCGAGTCTCGAGTCTTTTGGGGACAAGCCAAGTCTCAGGTAATTTTTTGAGCGACTTAAGTGTGACTCGAGTCCAAGTTGCAGACTCGAGTCCCCATCTCTGCAGAATACCAACTGACTGCTTCAGTCCTAAATAGTTCTTGCATAGCCGTCCACAGGGTACAGTGTTGCAAAATTAAATTATAGGCTTCCTTATTTAAGAGCCATTTTACCCGTAAAAATTTCTAGCTTTACCAGCACCAAAGCACCCCCAGACCATCACATTTCCTCCATCATGCTTAACAGATGGCGTCAAGCACTCCTCCAGCATCTTCATGTTTTCCTGCGTCTAACAAATGTTCTTCTGTCTGTTCTTTCTAGTATTAAGGAAGTATTGCAATTGTATGAAATACAGGTAAATATAGGAGATTGTTCATTCCAAAACTCGGTTGTGATTGTCGGGTTTTTTTGCGCTCTTTTTTTCAAGTTAGTCAAGATCTCTGTTTATTCCATCAATGTTCGTTTATACGATTGATGCATCGATCCATCGTTCCAGCCCTTCTGGACGGCCAGCATCCAGGAGTCGCCTCTTCCCTATTGGCATGTTTTGCGCGTACCATTTAATGAAGCTGGCAGTTAAGGATCTGGGAGGTGTCTGTTTCTCAAACTAGAGACTGATATACAACTCTTGCTCAGGTTTGTACAGGGGCCTCCCACTTCTCTTCCTTTTCTGGGTAGAGCCAGTTTGTGCAGTTCTGTGAAGGGAGTAGTGCACACCATTGTATGCCCAGTTTCTTGGCAGTTTCTCAAATGAAATAACCTTCACTTTTCATAACCAGAATAGACTGATGAGTTTCAGATTAAAGTTATTTTTTCCAGGCCATTTTGGGACTATAATCAAACCCACAAGGAAGGAAGGCCAGTTCAGTTTTGTAAAATGCGTATGTGTTGCTGCTGCTGCTTTCAACATAGCACACTGTATATTTGCCTCTGTGGCAAACTTTGCAGCCTGGCTTACCTTTTTATTTATTCATTTTTTAAGAGCTCTAAGGATCTGTCATAGGGAAAATCGCCCAAAGGTTGCCCGTTGATGCTCTGAGGAGAGCTTCTCCTGTTTACTTGTTGAAGGTTACATTTGTGAATGAGTAACTCTCACATCACAAATATTTGATCACCCAACCAGTTAGAATATATAAATATTGTAGTAGCCGTCACTAATGTTAAATTGTTTGGAACTAGAAGCCGTTTCTTTCAATAAAAAACTTCAGGGCATAGAGCAGGACCTGTCCTTGAGCCCCTCCTGACCCTAGTTAAAAACAAAGTAACATTACCCGACTAGGTATAGCTTCCTCATCATCGACATTACGCGTTTATTTCTTTGAGCGTATAATATCTTTGAGCGATATTAACTTTAGAATAACTCTTCTGAAAATGCAATCAGGAATATTTGAATAGGCCTACATAGCCATATCTTATATTAAGATTGTTGGTTACGTTTATTGAAGTAACGTTATAATAACTATTCTGAAAATGCAATCAGGAATATTTCAATACATAGCTTATATAAACGTCGCTGGCTACGTTTATTGAAGTAACATTACCAGCCGCAATTAAATTATTTAGAACAAGCAATATTGTTGTTAATTACAAACAATAATCTTTCAATGATGGCACATCCATATAATTGTAGTAGTACCCGTCCAAGACATGAAAACATATGGAAATAATAATGTAAGGGGGATATGTTTACTTTTGTTTTCAACTAATGTGGTGGTTATTGTGTGAACGAGTGAATGAGACATAAAAACAATTGTGCCATTGAATTTCCCTAGTCCGCCTGTTTCATGGCTGCATGTTAACTTTGAAGGAAATAAAGAACCAACGTAGACTAGGCTGACGCTGTTTAACTGGCGCATTATTCCGGAGCTATCCCCACTAATGTCTGGAGGATGCGGAACGGGAAAGTAACACCAGGCCTATTTAAAATGAACAACTCTTAACAGTACAATAAATAGGTCTATTTAAAAAAAAAAAAGAAACATATGCGCACATTTTATAACACGTCTAAGCGAGATCACAAGGAGAGTAAAATATTTGGAGAATTTAGCTCGAAAAAAGGGGCTGCACAGCGCCCCGCGAACGAACAACCAAAGCGACGTCTTTTTGCTGGTGTTTGCTTGCTTACATAAAATGTTTTAATTACAGCCGGTACCTTCGGTGCTGTAGAAAATGAGTACCGTCACGTTTTTTGAATTTTGGCATCGACTTGGTACCGAAATATCGGTTCCTGTGACATCACTAGTGTCTGAACACAAGTGTAAATGACAATAAAGACACGCTGCGATCCAATCACTCAAAACACATATATTATCTAACCACAAAAAACTCCTACCACTGTTTGTTTACTGTTATCTCCCACTGTCTGGAGAAGCTGGCCAGGAGCTTGCTCTCTCTAACATGGCAAAGCACGCAGTGCTAGGTGTCTTATATTAGTTGTTGATGTAAATAATGACTAATAAACTCTAGTTAGCACATAAATTGAACTTTAAAAGATGATAAAAGCAAGTCGATAGTCTGTCACGTTAAGTCAACAGTAGTCTGTCTTCAGCAGAGCTTTCCACAAGCGCCTGCTGCCGGCCAAACAGACGACTACTCAATTAAATCCAGCCGGCTACTTAATTGTATATTTGTGTATTTTATTCACAAGTGGCTATTTTCTGTGCATGTCAATTTAGGACCACGAGCCTCCGCTTCAAAACAATGTGAGCATGATGATAGACTAGAGGAATTATAAACAAACTTTCTATATCTTTAGCAAACTTTAGCGTAGTCGGGACAGGCTCGAGGTTAGCTCACTCGTTGAGTGAAGTTTCTGTCATTGAAAGGTAACGTGCAAAACCTGATACGAAAGCAATGAAAGCTGAATGGATTCATTTGGAGATTGACTCGTCTATCCTGAGGCAATCGATCCATCTAGGCATGAAGGACGGTTATTATAGAAATACTTTTCACAGCTTATATTTTTTATCCACTTGTCTTTGAGGTAGGATATCGTAACTAATTCAGCCCTGAAATTGGCTGAAGTTTGCTAACTTTGAAATCGGTGTAAAACAAGCTAGTAAACTATATACTGTAGTATAGCTATATAGTATGCTAAATTGGCAAATGTTTATTTCATTAATTTAATTTAGAACTAATGCATAAGCTTGATAAACCTTAGTGAAGGTGTCAATTAATAAATGGTCTCATGATTCTTAATTACAGAAGCTCTGATCAGTCAGGAATTGGCGTGGTTTTACATTTTAAAGGGATAGTTCACCCATTGTTAAATGTTTCATCATATACTGATATACTGCTGCATTTTACACATAGTAGGCTATTGTCATTTAGCGTTTCGCAATCAAACAGCAGTGTCACACCAGTTGGGAAATTACTATATTGTATAATAATGTCATTGTGGTGCACAATAAATTAACCATTTAAATACTGGTGTTCCAAAAAATAGGGGAATTTCTCTACAATTTATACTACTACCCAAAATTGTTCCATATACTTAAATAATGTAACATAAACAATATATATTATTTGATGAGCGAACTATCCCTTTCATATTTATTAGCAGACTGGGAGGGAAAAAACGCACAAGAAGCCTAATTTACCTTTACAATAATTCACAACATGTTTAGAATCGGGTAGGCAAACTCATCAACATTTGCAATTATTCATATCAGTGTATGTGATGAAATAGTGGCATTACACTGTAAAGTATTACGTTCAACCGACTAATAAAAAATGAGGAAACATTTTCCACAAATTTTTTATATGTTGGGTGAACTTTGTGCATTTTCTAGTTGAACAAAGTCAAGTATATCTATTTGACAAAAAATAATAATTTGAACACAGCCTATTGAAAACGGTCAGGAAATTAAGTTGAGCTAAACTAAAATATTGAGTTGATATGAAAACCAGACATGAGAACCAAACTTCCACATTATATAGTACTGAAAATTATGACTTTATTCAACAAGATAATATTCAATCATTCATAGAGAGAGAGCGTCTTGGTAATAACTCAAGCATTCGCTGCGTTTTGTACCAGCTTCAGATTTGACCTGCAACAATCCGATAATTTCAAGTGCTGTACTGTTACAGATGGCAATTAGAACTATCTTGTAACCAAACATGTCCATGGTGCTCTAACACCATGTTGTGTGGGTGGGGGGTGCTCGGTGTAGCTGGCTACCTTCTACGACTGGCTGGCTACTACATATCTTGTGGAAAGCCCAGCTTCAGTGTAAATTCTTGTTTAATAGGCTACTCGTTTACCATTTCTTTATAACGTTAAACAAATTTTAACTTAACTCACATTCAGTATGTAGTGTCTTACAATGTTGTCTGGTTGTTGGTTTGTGCCAAGTGCCGGAAATGCATTATCTCGTAAACGTAAACTAGTAAACGTAGGTTAACCATTATCTAGTAAACGTATGTTAGACAACATTTTATTATGTTCTCTAGATGGCAGCAGTATACACAAGGGTATGATTCATCTAGGTCATTCATTACAACTCTACTAGGCTGGGGTTTACCCTCTCTCCATTTTTTTTCTTTGGGCAAATTAATCGTGTTTAAAATGCAATTAAAATAAAACGAGTGGGCAAATTAATTAGCTGTATACACGCGCACATGAGAACAGACCGGTTGGTGTTGTTGGTGTAATGGAAGCGATGTGCTCAAAACGGCGAGCGTCGTTAGGGCGGCAAAAAGTGGGCTCATAAGAATAATAATAAGACTTTACGATAATATATGATTGCGTCATACTGACGCAGTCACACAAATTATCTGACACAGATTGTATTAGGCATACTGAGTTCACATGTACATCTGAGACCGGTGTAATAACTTAATAAAGAAAACTGGGCTCAATATGTGATTGGTAGAACAAATATTTTTTAATGTTTACATAAAAATACAAATTGACCTTGAGTAGGCCTGTAGACCTATCACAGGTGCTCTGTTTACAAAAACAGAACTATTTGCTTGACATAATGCTGCCCTCTCAAATTCAAATATCAGCACAGATCTCCTCAATTGTGTCTATTTTCGGGACCAGTGATTTGCATAACTTGTTTCGAAGACTTGTAGACCTCTGTCGTTAACGTTAATTTTTTTGTGTTTTTGTTTGTTTATCATACTCACACTCATACGATGATAGCCAAGCCACAACGTTGGGCTCGAGTTTTCTGTTGTTGGTTTTGTGGTTGCTGGCAACATTTGTTTATTGCCTTCAACAGGCAAACTTTATATAAAACCTTTTTAAATAAAAAAAATGTCAGCCTCACTAAGTTTAGCTTGGGTATGTGTGCAGCTAAGAACTGCGCAATTCGTCCCTGTTCTTTTCAACAACTTTTATTACTGATCCTCACTTTTTGCGTAAGTTTTGCTAGCTAATCGGAGAAAGCTCTGCTATGCAGATGAAGCAAAAAATTCAAAACAAACAACGTATCTATAGTAACGTATCTATCACCCGAAGTTTCGGCAATAATGCTAAACGTTATTTGGGACATTCGAAAACACCTTGGATGCAATAGCCTACATTTTCTCCACATTAAAGTAACGAATATTGACAGATATTACCCAAAAGTAGTGGAGTCAAAAGTAGGATATTTTAGTTTGAAATGTAGTGGGGGTAAAGTGTCTCCCAAATTAATGTCTCCCAGAATGGAAGCTGTTCAGATGTTACATTCATGGAAGTAACTCGCAGACCCGGGTCGTGTGTGTGAACGGGTCTTTCCCGGGATCAAAGTGCGGTGTGAATGGGTCCAACGTGAGTTGGACTCGTGTTCAAGACCCAGGTAAAACCCGGGTTCTCTGTGTGAAAGGGGTATTAGTGAGCCCAAACTTTTGAGCAGTGGTGTATGTTCTTTGAACTATTCGAACAGATTTAAACACACGCACTGAATATTGTCTCTATTTTTCTGCTGAGATACAATGTTCCCATGGTTGTCTGTTTAGCTGTTCATGCCTTTTCATCAGGCACTGCAGTCTCCATGGAAAAGACTAATGAACTTCTGGATCTAATCTGTCTCTATGGTGACAGAGACCCGGAACCGGAAGACAAGTCAGAAACAGAGGATTTGGTGAGACAACATGCATGTAATTATTTTTGTGCAAAAATGTAAAATCACTTAACAGACACCATTAAGTTATCTCGGGGGTTGGGAAGGGCTTCTCCTATGGAATCAGATCATTACGTTTTCAGTGATTTCACATTAACAACGAATGTTTTTTTTTTATTTTATTTTTTTTATCATTTTACCTATCAGAAAAACGTTTTCCGATAGGTCGAGAAAATCAACGTGCCAGATTTTTCTTGTCTTTAATAGACTTAAACCGTCAGTGTAATGCATCACCATGGCACCAGAAATTTCACTTTAAAATTTTTTTTTTTACTGTGAGTATGAAGGATAGTTAGGTCAGCCCAAGCTCCAAGCAGAGACTATTCTTCAAAATTTCAGTGGGAGAAAGGGATTTAAAAGTGCAGTTGAGTATTTTTTATGTTTTACCTCATTTAACTGTGGCCCAGAAATGTCCTTGACCGTCCTTATAGATTTTATATCCATTTATTTTTATTATTATTATTATTATTATTATTAATAAAGCTTTCTCATTATGATACCTGACCAAATGTGTTTGTTGTATTATACCTTTACCCTTAATGTTGTGATGTTCATCGATGTCCCCTGCCTCAATTCCCTTGTGTCTGTCCTATGTTTATTGCATCCTAAATTGTATATTGTGCTGTATTAACTTTATATTATGTCTTGTTCAGTCACCTTGGGTGTCTAGAAAGGCGCCTATAAATTAAATATATTATAATTGTTATTATTTGGGCTGTTTTAATGTAATTAGATTTTTACATTTAGCTACATTCTATCAGTTTGAGTACAAACCAGGGTTCCCCTGGAAAACCTGGTATTTTAGAGACTAGTTTTCCAGTCATGGAAACACCTGGAAATTGCTTAAAATGACCAAATATCCTGGAAATAATTTATTCTGTCCTGCAAAATGTTAGTTGTAATTTAACTCCTCACACAGATTGCCTTCATAAACATGTTGGTGTTTGTTCAGGAGAGCTTTGTAAATAAAAATAAAAAACACATCAGTGCCGTTTACGTTTACCAAAAAGAGAAGGCCAGACCTTATTTTACAGTTAGTTGTGATGAGTGTAGCAGTCACCTCCAATGAACCTGAGACACTTCATCATGAACCCAAGGAGGACTAAAACTTGGGTTAATGTGTCAACACTCGGCCTACCGGTAAATTATATGACTGTTTGTGAGCAAGTGCTGTCCAGTACTGTTAAGAAAAACTCCTGGAAAATGTCCTGGAAAGGGATTTCTTAAAAAGGGTGGGAACCCTGAGAAACGGATGCACTTAGCTTACATTGAGTGAAAGGCATACCGCATATCCTGTCAACAGTTAAATAAGCCATGTTAGGTCTTTGGGTGTTGCAAGTATGCTAATAAACTCATACACGATCAGCCAAAACATTAAAACCACCTGCCTAATATTGTGTAGGTCCCCTTCGTGCTGCCAAAACAGCTCTGACCCATTGAGGCATGAACTCCACAAGACCTCTGAAGGTGTCCTGTGGTATCTGGCTCCAAGGCGTTAGCAGCATATCATTTAAGTCCTGTAAGTTGCAAGGTGAGGCCTCCAAGGATCGGACTTGTTGTTTCAGCACATTCCACAGATGCTCGATCGGATTGAGATCTGGGGAATTTGGAGGCCAAGTGAACACCTTGAACTCTTTGTCATGTTCCTCAAAACATTCCTTGACAATGTTTGCAGTGTGGCGGGGTGCATTGTCCAGCTGAAAGGCCACTGCCATCAGGAAATACCGTTGCCATGAAGGGGTGTACTTGGTCTGCAATAATGTTTAGGTAGGTAGTACGTGCCTCCGTCGGCTTGCCTTCTTCCCATTGTGCATCCTGGCGCCCTCTCTTCCCCAGGTAAACGATGCACACGCACCTGGCCATCCACATGATCTAAAAGAGAGCGTGATTCATTAGACCACGCCACCTTCTGCCATTGCTCTGTGGTCCAGTTCTGACGCTCATGTGTCCATTGTAGGCACCATAGGCGGTGGACAGGGGTCAGCATGGGCATGCTGACTGGTCTGCGGCTGCGCAGCCCCACACACTGTGTGACCTTTCTACCAAAGCCAGCATTAACTTTTTCAGCAATTTGTGCTACAGTAGATCTTCCGTGGGATCGAACCAGACGGGCTAGCCTTTGCTCCCCACGCGCATCAATGAGCCTTGGGCGCCCATAACCCTGTTGCCGGTTCACCAGATGTCCTTCCTTGGACCACTTTTGGTTGGTACTAACCTCTGCACACCGGTAACACGCCACAAGACCTGCAGTTGTAGAGATGCTCTGACCCAGTCGTCTAGCCATCTGGCCCTTGTCAAAGCCACTCAGATCCTTACGCTTGCCCATTTTTCCTGCTTCCAACACATCAACTTCAAGAACTGACAGTTAACTTACTGTCTAATATATCCCACCCCTTGACAGGTGCAATTGTAACGAGATGATCAATGTTATTCACTTCATCTTTCAGTGGTTGTAATGTTTTGGCAGAACGGTGTATAATCACTATTTTAAGAACATTTTAAAACCCTTCTAATGTTGACTTCACTCCACAGTCGAAAGATAGAAGTCTCTGTATTGTGACTTCTTAAATGGTACGGGATTGTGTTAAAGGCTGTAGCTATTTCTTATTGTACAACGGTGGACGGTGAGGCTACTTCCACCGATTCAGTTAGGGCACTGATTAGGCTTTGTAACATACAGTTCGTTAAAATAAAAACTATTTTAAAACACTGAATGTTTGTAAGCCCATTTGATGTGTTTTTGACTTGAGCTAGTGCATAGGTTTCTATGCATGTAGCTAAATGGAAAAACGTAATGCTTGTTGTAAGGGATACGGGCTTACTTACTTCTTGTGTGTAAATACGCTTTATAAATTTTTATAGATTATCAATTAATTCATAAATTAATATTACAATCGACCAAGGTGATTAAGAGTAATTACTTATATACGGAGCACCACCACACAGAATTTTAGCTTAGCAAGGCTCAGTGGGAAACCAAATCTTTACCTTTAATTTAATTATGTAAGAGTTAAACATTTTAATCTCAATTCTGAAATAATGAAGTCTTACGTTACGTGAATAAATGGTTGTATGAAAATGAAGCTGGGTTTAAATGCAAAGCAATTCTATTTATTTACTAATCTAAAGAAAGCGTGATAATTACGTTACTACTGTGGCGGCACTTTGAGGAACATAATTCAACGTCTTATTGTTGTGGGTTAGGAACTGTTTATGGTTTCTCCACGGACGAGTTAAGTTAACGGACCTGAGAGTTCCGGTTAGAGTTTCCTAGCCGCGTAGTAGCAGGCAATATTTACGTTTGTGTGTTTGTTTAAATGGATAATAAAGTGTGGCATTCCATACTAAACACACTGCCTCCGACTCCCATTCATCGGCTCTACACTGGTGACCCCGACGTTTTCGAGATAGATTCCGAAGACTTAATGAACATGGCAGAACGCAATGTTATTAAACTGCCGGAGTTTTGGGAGCATGCAGCTACGGCATGGTTCGCTCACGTGGAGGGGCACTTTGCCTGTCAGCGGGTGAACGACGACGACCTGAAATATTTCCACGTGGTGACGGCGCTGGGGAGCTCCACTTTGTCCAGGTTGGTCGGGTTTATTGCGGATCCCCCATGCCTGAACAAATATGAGGCGGTTAAAGCCCATCTCCTTAAGACTTTCGACTTTACCGCTAAGGAGAGGGCTCGCCAGATTTTCGCCATTCAGGGCCTGGGGGACAGCAAGCCGTCCCAGCTCATGGAAAAGATGCTAAATCTGCTGGGGGGGAAGATCCCCGGATCTTGTTTGTGGAGACATTCCTGAGCCACTTGCCTCCCCGGGTCCAGACTGCGCTGGCGAACACGACCATTACTGATCCCCGCGACCTGGCTGAGGAGGCGGACCGTTTCTTCTTGGCGACTCAGCAGCCCGGTACAGAGGTGTTGGCTCCGACGCTGCAACTCCAGGTCGGCGTGGAGACACGTGTGAGTGTTTTTACCACTTGAGGTTCGGGGCCAAGGCAAAGAAGTGCATCGCTCCCTGCAGCTACAAACCCCCGGGAAACAGAAGCGCCAACGCTCAGTAGTGGCCCTGAGCGTTGGCGGCACGGGCAGGCTTCTCTTCGTTCAGGACAGTGTCTCCGGTTGCAGGTTCCTTTGTGACACCGGCACGCAGCGGAGCGTGATTCCTGCGTCGAGTGAGGACGTCGCTAGAGGGGGGCATGGACCGCAGTTGGCAACAGCTAATGGCAGCTCTATCCGCACTTATGGCGTGAGGCCTGTGCATTTATGTGTTGGGGGGCAGCGTTTCGACTGGGAGTTCGTCACAGCGGACATTGCTTTTCCCCTCCTCGGGGCAGATTTTTTGTGTGCTCACGGGCTCCTGGTGGACGTTAGGAACAAACGCTTGGTGGATGCCTTAACGTTTTCCTCCCTGGCGTGTACCCGTGGCAAAGCGAAGTACGACGGTCTGTCGGGCTCGCTGTCAGGTGCGGACATGTACCATGGGTTGTTGGCCAAGTTTCCGGACCTGACGCTGCCCACCTTCTCTGCGCCCACCACCAAGCATGGGGTGGAGCACCACATCACCACCGAGGGACCCCCCCAGTCTACGCCAGGACCCGGCGGTTGAACCCTGCTAAACTCACAGTAGCGAAGGCAGAGTTCTCGACCATGGAACGCCTGGGTATCATCCGCCGGTCAGACAGTCCTTGGGCATCCCCTCTGCACGTTGTCCCCAAGCCAAATGGTGGTTGTCGCTCATGTGGGGGACTACCGCCACCTCAACGACGCAACGGTGCCTGACCGCTACCCAGTTCCGCACATCCAGGACTTTTCGGCGCACCTGGCAGGCAAGCTTGTGTTTGCTAAGGTGGACTTGGTGCGTGGTTACCACCAGGTACCCATACATCCCCGGGACATTCCCAAGACGGCGGTAATAACTCCATTTGGGTTATTTGAGTTTCTTCGGATGCCTTTCGGGCTGGAATGCCACCCAATCATTCCAGCGCTTGATGGATTCGGTGCTGCGGGACTTACCGTTTGTGTTTGTCTACCTGGACGACATACTTGTCGCCAGCGCTTCAGCAGAGGAACACCTGTCCCACCTCCGAGCCCTTTTTACGAGGCTCAGCCAACACGGGTTAATAATCAACCCTGCAAAGTGCCTTTTCGGGGTGTCCAACATTGACTTCCTTGGGCACCGCGTCACCAAGGGCGGCGCAGCACCCCTGCCAGCAAAGGTGGAAGCTGTTGCGGCTTTTCCTCGCTTGCACATGGCCAGGTCGCTCCGGGAGTTCCTCGGAATGGTGACTTTTTACCACCGTTTCGTCGCCCGGGCCGCCCACATTATGCGGCCGTTGTACGAGGCACTGAAGGGTAAGGCCCCCAGCCAGGAGATCAGCTGGACGGCGGAGGCTGAGGCGGCCTTCAGGGAGGTCAAGACCGCGCTGTCTCGGGGGGCCCTTTTGGCACATTCATCACCCACTGCCCCCATTTCCATTACCACTGATGCGTTGGACTACGCCGTTGGTGCTGTGCATGAGCAGTGGGTGGAGGGCGCCTTGCAACCACTTGCCTTTTTCAGCCGTCAGCTGACACCCAGGGAGCGCAGGTACAGCGCTTTTGACCGGGAGCTCCTTGGACTCTGGCTGGCCGTGCGGCACTTCCGGTTTTTGCTGAAGGGCCGTGAATTTACGGCGTTCGTGGACCACAAGCCGCTCACGTTCGCCATGTCCAAGGTGGCGGAGCCTTGGTCCGCTCGCCAGCAACGCCAGCTCTCCTAAATCTCTGAGTTCACTACAAACATCCAGCACGTGACTGGCAAGTCCAACCTGGTTGCTGACTGCCTCTCCAGGGTGGTCATCGGGGCCGTCCAGTTGGGCCTCGACTATGCCCGCATGGTGGCGGACCAAGACGCCGACCCCAGCGTGCAGACGTGGGACTCAGTCTAGTGGATGTGGATTTTGGCGATGCGGGCGTTACTCTCCTGTGTGACGTCTCCACGGGCCAGCCGCGGCCAGTCGTGCCCTTCAGCTGGAGGCGCGCCGTGTTCGAGGCGGTGCACAACCTGTCGCACCCCGGTGGGAAGCCGTCTGTGCGGTTGGTTGCCGCGAAATTTGTCTGGCAGGGGCTCAAAAAGGATGTGAGGTCATGGGCTGGCACGTGCGTGGCTTGCCAGCGTGCCATGGTGCACTGTCATGTTAAGGCCCCCTTGGAGCGGTTCCTCATGCCTGAGAGGAGGTTTGACCACGTTAACATGGATCTGGTTGGCCCATTGCCCTCCTCTCAAGGTCTCACCTACCTCCTAACCATGGTGGACAGGACGACCCGCTGGCCGGAGGCGATTCCACTCGCGTCGACGGAGGCGGCTGTCATAGCCCGGGCCTTCAATGCAACATGGGTGTGTCGCTTCGGGACCCCATCAGACATTTCCTCAGACCGGGGTTTGCAGTTCACTTCCGAGCTTTGGAACGGTGTTGCCGGGGGTTTGGGGGTTAAGCTCCACCGGACAACCGCTTATCACCCTCAGGCCAATGGCCTCTGCGAGCGGTTCCATCGCTCCATGAAGGCGGCCCTTAAGGCCAGCTTAACGGACAGTAATTGGGTCGACAAGCTGCCTTGGGTCATGCTGGGCCTTAGGACGGCGCCTAAGGAGGATCTGCGGTGCTCCACGGCTGAGATGGTCTACGGGCAGCCGCTGCCGGGGGATTTCCTGCCCAACACATCGGTCCCCTGGTCGGCGACCGCCCAGCGCGCCTTACTGCTGGACACCGCTAAGGCTTTTGCTCCGATTCCCACGGCTCAGCACGGCACTCCGGTGTCCCAGGTTCCCGTGGAGTTTCGCTTGGCAGAGCACGTGTTCATCCGACACGACGGGCCTTTCCGAGTCTTGGAACACGGTGGCAAGCACTTGGTGGTGGACATGGGTGGCAGGGCCGAGCACGTCTCAGTTGACCGAGTGAAGGCTGCTCACTTGGATTTGGACCAGCCAGTGGTGCTTGCTCGGATTCCGCAACGGGGCCGCCCTCCGGCCTTGACCCCTGTCATCGACCTTGGGCCTACGGTTCCGGTCACACCGCCCCCATCGACAACCCCGGCAGGGATGGGCTCCCCAGCTCCCGTTCTCCGGAGTCGGGGTGGTCGGCCTATCGTTCCTTCCCGCCGCACGGACTTTGTGTATGGGTCAACCCTGGGGGGGCTTGTGTGGCGGCACATTGAGGAACATAATTCACCGTCTTATTGTTGTGGGTGAGGAACTGTTTATGGTTTCTCCACGGACGAGTTAAGTTAACGGACCTGAGTTCCGGTTAGAGTTTCTTAGCCGCGTAGTAGCAGGCAATATTTATGTTTGTGTGTTTGTTTAAATGGATAATAAAGTGTGGCATTCCATACTAAACACACCGCCTCCGAC
>JAPMUY010001227.1:0-2500 GCA_026901105.3 Galaxias olidus
ATCTCCCACCATCAAGCCAATGAAGCGCACACTACGTGAGAGAGAATCTGAAGAGGAGCTGCTTCCTCGGCTGCCGTCCTCTGGTGACACACCATAGAGCTAGCACACACAAGTAGGACAGACTGCTTGAGCTGCAGAGAGGGAGGAGAATGGAGAGAGCAAAGGATGGAGAAAGAAGAGAGGAGGAATATAGAAATAGTGACAGAGAGAAGGGAGGCTTGTGTGTTTTTGAAAATAGTGTGTGTGTGTGTGTGTGTGTGTGTGTGTGTGAGAGAAAGGAGTGTTTCTTCAGAAAGAGGGAGAGAGAAAAGAAGAGAGACTGACCGAAAGCACACTGACCCAACAGTCATTACTTGTATAGAACCATTTCTATGCGGCCAGGATCGTTCCAAACCTTTGGGGTTTCACCCACATAATTCAGAGGCACTCAATTTGGAGCCACCACAGGTAGAATGACAGGACTGAGAAAGAAAATCACTGAAATTATAAGATATGATTTGTTGATAGCAGTCACCTTTCTTTGTGAAGCTCCAGCAGATGCAATGGAAGCAGTATGACTGCAATCCTATCTCCTTGAGATGGGAAATACTTACATGGGAAATACGATAGCTGGACCTTTAAACCAAACAAATAGGACTATGTTCTTTTGATGTTTATCTTAGGAGATGGACAGGCTTGCAGGCAGGTAAATAGCCACACAGACAGACAGGCAGGAAAGGAACCACTGAGACATACAGACAGACAGGCAGGCAGGCAGGCAGGTAAACAGACAAACAGACAGACAGACAGAGACAGATATTGAAAGAGGTGAGAGTGACAATTCTTAACACACACTTACATGTGTTTGTATATTTGTGTGTACATACATTTTGAACAGTACACAACGTCATACATACACACACATCTAGTGCGTGCGGGTGCAATTTAATCTTATATTCTTTCTATGTGTTTGTATAAATTTTTATCCTAGTTCAGCATAGACACACTCACGTCTTCAGCGACCATAAATAAAAAATAATAATAATCTGCTTGTTTCAGACACGATAGCCGTTTATGACTAAACTGGACTTTTTGCTTTATGAAGGAGAACGAAGGATAATTTTGAACGTGTGTTTGTTGTTTGAGTTCGCAATTATTTGTCTGAGCGTCCACCCGAATGCGTTTGTATAGAACAATGATAGCTCCAGCCTTAACTGTATGTGAACGCGATGAGGCACGCTCTGGGTGCACCTGCTACGGTGCCGCGCGGCGTGGGGTATTTGTGCTCTGCCGTGTTAAAGCAATCCTTCACAGCACTGAGGGTTGGGATAAGGGCTACAGCTCAGCTTATTCATAAATTACACACCTACACAGAAAAAAAAGGATGCATACGTTATCATTGTGAGCGATTTTGACGTGCCTCAAATACACCTTGTGCTTGCTTCTGCTTAGCGCCTGCTTCGGTGAGCCATCAGTCTTAATATCTGAGTGAGGCCTATCTTACTTACTAATATGCAATGAGAGGAATGTGGCTGTGCGTTTGAAAGGTATGTCAGCTAAATAGCTCTTCCTGATGCACAGTGCTGCTGCTGTTAGTCATGCTAGCTGTGTCTACATACTGAGCCAGGCAGTGGTTTGGTTGGCAGTTGATACGTTCCATCTTAAAGTGACAGTTTGGAAACACAAAACCATAACACTGGATTCAAAGTTCAAACCAAAACAATTCCATCCTTTCTGGTTTATCATATCTATGTCGAATGTGCAGACAATTGGTTGGGTCCAAGTTGTGTCTTTTCTCTTGTTAACATGTGTCAACTTGTGTTTGAAAAAGACAGTCGGATCCTTCCCCGTAGACCCGTGTCTGGTTTTCAACCTGAGTCTGGTGATTGACCAGCACATGATGCAGTCATAGAAATACTTGATTTGACTCATAGCTTATGATCTTTACTGATTCACCCTGAATAGTCCTTATGAGGCCAAAGGTCAGCCTCTGCTTAGGGGAGCAAACCCTAACCCTAACCCAACCTTTGCTTAGGGGGTACTGTTGTGCATGAGAGGCTTAGTATGTAAGACAGTTTGAGATGCATGGAGAGAGAGAAAACATATGAGGGCTGAATAAATATAATATATATACACACATTACCAGTCAAACGTTTGGACACACTATCCCATTCATTTATATTAAATATGGGATAAGGGGTATATACGTATTATATTAAATAAATCATTGAGGGGTAAAATAAAAGGAGAGACATGCATGGATATATGCTTCACCCAAAAAGTAGCAGTCTCAAAGGTGTGAAGGAGGGAGTGTATTTTACCAGAGAGAGAGAGAGAGAGAGAGAGAGAGAGAGAGAGAGAGAGAGAGAGAGAGCGAGAGAGAGAGAGAGAAGGGGGACTGTGTTTTCACTGCGAACCGCAGGAATCAAGAGAAGAAGCAGAAAAGAAAAAAAAAACATCAAGGGCATCTGTTTCAAAGAGCATCACAATTGTACACAATGCTAACAGCTAAAAACATCAA
>JAPMUY010001227.1:7500-18114 GCA_026901105.3 Galaxias olidus
GATTGACGGAATATTGTCTTTTAAAACCACACATCGATGAGCTCACACTGTAATTAGAAATCAAAACGGTTCTTTCTCTAGAGGAGCAAAACGTGTATGCCCAGATACACTGTAACAACTGAAAGCTAACAAGAAATGTACTGCTTACAGTGATGCAAATTAACTGTAATAAAAATGCTTATACTGATGAAAAGTAACTGTAATACAACTGCTTATAGTCATGAAAAGTAAGTGTAAGTTTTGCTTATATGAAATTTAACTGTAATAGAACTGCTTATACTGATGAAAAGTAACTGTAATAGAATTGCTTATATTCATGCATATTAACTAACATGAATGCTTATACTGATTAAAAGTAAGTGTAATATTAATGCTTTTAGTAATGTAAGGCCATCATCATCATCATCATCTTCATACGCTTTGTTCGGGGTCGGGTCGCGGAGGTAGCAGTTCCAGCAGGGCATCCCAAACTTCCCTTTCCCGGGCCACATTAACCAGCTCTGACTGGGAGATTCCAAGGCGTTCCCAGGCCAGTGTGAAGATATAATCCCTCCACCTGGTCCTAGGTCTGCCCCGCGGCCTCCGCCCAGCTAGACGAGCCTGGAACACCTTCCTAGGGAGGCGGCCAGGTGGCATCCTTACTAGATGCCTGAACCACCTCATCTGGCTCCTTTCTACGCAAAGAAGCAGCGGCTCTACTCCGAGTCCCTCACGAATGGCTGAACTTCTCACCCTATCCCTAAGGGAGATGCCAGCCACCCTCCGGTGGAAACTCATTTCCGCCGCTTGTATCCGCGATCTCGTTCTTTCGGTCATGACTCCAATTCTCCGGCCCATCTCTCGTTCCATTTTCCCCTCACTCGAGAACAAGACCCCGAGATACTTGAACTCCTTCACTTGGGGTATAGACTCATTCCCTACTTGGAGTAGTAATGTAAGGTAATGGCAATAATGAATAGTAACTGTAATATGAATGCTTGTACTGATGAAAAGTAACTGTAAAATGTATGTTTATTGTGATTTAAAAGTAACTAATAGTAATGCTTATAGTGATGTGGTTTGAACAAACACTACTGACGCTACTTCAAAAGAAAATCTTAATTCTGTTCACCATGTTAATTTATCATGCACTTCTCTTAACACTGTTTTGTCGATGAAAGGGTCAGTTAGGTCCTTACTTAGGTCAAGGAAATATTTTTACCCCATAATATGTTAGGGTTAGGGTTCAAACGTTAGTTGGTTCCTACTTGGATCCAGGAAGTCATTCCACTGTTAGATGTTCATTTCTACAGTGATGCTACTGATTGATCCACTGTAGTGGACCTCCGCATATCAGTATAAAATGGCAGCATACAGTGCGATAGGATAATGGTCATAAAGGTGTTTACGCCATTGTTGGCAAAAGCCGATTCAGATTCTCACAAACGTTTCTGAATAAACTGTAATTTTTAAACATTAGGTATTGTTCTGTAAAAATAAAAATAATAATAATAATTCAATGGATTTTGTTTTTAGCGCTTTTTTTCGGGACTCAAAACGCTCTACAAATTGGTGGCCAATTAGGTACACACAACGAACTGACCGACAGCTATCACACACAACAATCAGTCTGATTATTTTATAAAACTTAAGTACATAATTGTTGTGGAATATACATTTTGACATTATTGAATAGTGTGTATTTCCGTCTGTGCCTGATACACAGGTGTCGGCTTCTGTAATTGTTGTTGTTTTGGCTCTCTTCAATGTGTTTGTTCTGAATCATAGAAAAGGTTCAATAGAAAACATTGTCTCTCAAAATAAAGACTCAAAAACTCAGCACATCGTTCACGGGAAAGTTTGCAAATAATTATTGCCAGTTTATTTTTTTATTTTTTTAATTGTTTGCCAATTACCCGTTAAGCAGATGTTTTTGTCTCCCATTCATTCGCGCTGTACACACTTCTCTCCATCCGAGAGAAAGGTCAGCCATTTACAGTGGGAAACGTGGCTCTTCTTAGCATGGGGTCAGGATATTTAACACACATTAGCTGGACAAAGCGGAGCTGGAGTGAGCAGTGGGTGGGTTTGCATTCAAATGCCCCCTTATGGAGACAGCAGGGGGACTGGCATCGGAAGCCAGCCTTCTTCTTCATCACACCATGGTGCTGTTACTGATGGTCGGCTCAGAAAGAGCACTCAACCTTTACTCGCGCTCGTGTGTGTGTGTGTGTGTGTGTGTGTGTGTGTGTGTGCGTGTGTGTGTGAGAAAGAGAGAAGAGAGAAAGAGAGAGGGGTGAAAGAGAGGGAGAAAGAGGTGGAGAGAGAGAGAGAGCGAGGGTGGAAAGACCATGGAATACAGGTGGGGAAATAGATAGATTTATTTTTTATAACCCATTATTCAAATTTCACGTTCTTGACCCTTACCTCTCCTCATTGTAACAAGCACCTCCCACGTAAGCCAGGGTCTCGTCTGATTGGCTCGTGTCTAGCATTCAACTGAAGTGGCTCCGGTCTGACTGGATGAAAGTTCTGAAGTGTCAAAGGTCAATTATAAAAACTCACGCAGATGAGGCCGATAGGGCCTGATGACATCACTGGCCCGGTCACCGTGGCAACACTTCCGTCAGCTGGCAGGTTAGTCCGATTGACTTTAACTTTTGTTGTGGACACGAGTAATTACGCAAACAGGCACCGACATACACACACACACACACACACACACACATCCCTCCCTCTCTCCTCTCTGTCTGCAGGTCTAATAGGTCACCTCCAGCAGCACCTGAGACTCCCTGGGCGTGACTCAAAACAGCTGAGGAGTCACAGCCTCATGTTCATCAAAGCTCTCCAGCTGCAATGACCCAAGAAGACCTTAGAAGAGATCTCTAATTTTACTCACCATCTCTCTCTCACTATCTCTCTCTCTCTCTCTCTCTCTCTCTCTCTCTCTCTCTCTCTCTCCCCGACCCCCCTTTCTCTCGCCGTCTGTATTATGCTCTTGCTGTCATATTACCTTGCTCTGCCTTTGACCACCTTGAAGCTCGGTGCATTAATACCAGGTGAATCAGTCAGCTACTTTTAGCTTGAAAAGCACTTCTGGCGGTTCTTGAGCCGGGGGGTCGTATGTTTAACCCCTCGCGGGTCCTGACACAGAACGCCGTCTCCACGTTTACACAGGCAGATATGATGGAGCCGTAGAGCTGATGCTAGCTCCAGGTGCTCGGTGAAGTTCTGAGGGCCTTTTACAGCCAGGAGGAAGAGGAAGGTGCTCAGGGTCAGGCTCTGTGTGGAAGGAGCTCACCAGACCGTACGCTGTTAGTTTGACCTCGGGGCAGGCTAGAGGAGAGAGACAGAGATTCATATTCATGTCTATATCATTTGAATGCGTTCTCCATCTTCTGTTCTTCATCCCTGTCTCCGGATCTATAAACAGGAGATTGATTGATCGCGTGGATTGAGTTAGTGTGTGTGTGTGTGTGTGTGTGTGTGTGTGTGTGTGTGTGTGTGCGCATGCTTTTCCTGTTAACGCTAAAACCTCCAGATTACATTTCCCCTGTCAAAGACACTGCTGACCTTAGCGTTTCTATAGGGGAAATACATGGAGAGGGTGATTATAATACATTACAATTGCAGCAACCCGCCTTCAGACACAATCCTCTACTGAAAGGCTGGGGCGTGACCTCTGACCTTCCACCTTCCTCTCAGCAGGTGTGCTTGACCCCGCTCATCGACCAGTGATCTCAGGAGACGACAAGGAAGAAAGAAAGAGATTTGAGACGACAGAAGAACCAACACATGATAAGTGGTCTCCGTCAACGGACAATCGATTCCCATCAGTCAGCCGGGCCTCGCTGTTTAGATTGGCTTCTTTTCAACTTCTCGGATTCTCTTTTGCTTCGTCTCTCTAACTGTTTTTCGGCGTCGTTTATTCGTTTGCTCTTTTTTTTACTCTCCGTGCGTGTGTGGATACATCATGCTCCGTTATTCCATGTTCTACTTGTTCTAGCTCTACGTCGGTCTCGCCTTAAGTCCCAGGTCTTCAGGCTTTGTGTATGGATACATCATGCGTCGTTATTCCTTGTTCTACTGGTTCTAGCTCTACGTGGACACGTCATGCTCCGTTGTTCCTCGTTCTACTGGTTGTAGCTCTACGTGGATGCTTCCTGCTCCATCAGGCCCTCGTTCTACTTGTTCTAGCTCTACGTGGGTTTTTCCTGGTCCGTTATTCCTTGTTCTACTGGTTCTAGTTCTATGTGGATTCTTCCTGCTTCATCAGGCCCTTGTTCTATTTGTTCTAGCTCTGTGAATACATCATGCTCCGTTGTTCCTCGTTCTTCTGGTTCTACTGGTTCTAGCTCTACGTGGGTTCCTCCAGCTCCAGCAGGCCATTTGAGAGGTTTAACATGGCTCCATTATCACCTCCTCCTCTTTGTTAAGCTGTTCCCGCTCCTTTTCTGGCTCTGGGATGGGGAAATGACCAGAATGGTTTCCCATCATGATTGAACACCTTTCTCTGTCTGTCTGTCTGTCTGTCTGTCTGTCTGTCTGTCTGTCTGTGTGTTTGGGGTGTGTGTGTGTGTGTGTGTGTGTGTGTGTGTGTGTGTGTGTGTGTTGGTGTCTTTGACAGAGAAAGAGAGAGATTTTGTGAGACATAGTGACCGGTACAGATTTAGAGCCATGCAGTTCTTCACAGTCCGCCATGATGTATCTTTCTTTTCTCCCTAAAAAAGCCTCTATTTCCAATTCATTGTCTGTTATTGAGTACAAAACAGTCTTTGAAAAGGGTAGAGAACTGGGTCAGTGTGTCTGTGTGTGTGATAGGGACAGACAGCGCCTTCAAGGCTTGTGACTACAGCACATATGTACAGTTATGGCCCACATTAAGCCCACTCTAGCACTTCTCACAAGGTAACTTCAGCGAAACCTAAAAATGCGGAAGGATCTCCATAATCGCTGCGTTTCTCCTACTCTGCCCCATTAACATTACTAAAGCTTCGGGGAACACATTCGCAGTGACACCGCGTGGTTAATGGCTATTAGCGAGGTGGGGGAGCGTATTAACTGTGACACCGCATGACTGAATGAGAGGATTGGAGAACCCAGAGGCGGGTGTGTGAAGGCACGGGGTGGGTGGTGGTGGTGGTGGGGGGGTCTTTGTTGTAAGGTTGTGTTTATTTCAACATCGGGCGCAGCCCGGTGGTCAAACACTACAAGACCCTCAGGGGATTCAGCGTGTAATGGCTGATCTGAGATCAGGGAGACAGCAGAAACGCCGGACCAGACCGACAACAGTGCTCTCTCTCTCTCACACACACACACACACACACACACGCACACACACATGCACGCACACACACACACGAATGAACATGGTCATCACAAACACACACACACACACACACATACGAATGAACATGGTCATCACAAACACACACACGAATGAACATGGTCATCACACACACACACACACACACACACACACACACGAATGAACATGGTCATCACAAACACACACACACACACACACACACACGAATGAACATGATCGTCACACACTGCTAGACGTGACCATGTGTTAGTTTACACGGTCAGTGACCGCACAGCAGGGTGTGTGTAAGTCCAGTGTTTGCTACGCATTAGTGTGTGTGTGTGAGAGAGAGAGTAAATATTGTGCTTATCAAGCTGACAGAACTGATCAATCTCCAGCTGATCTGCTCCGCTCCGTAATCCTGTGCCTCCCATCCTTGTTTTCCATCTTTATTTAGCTTCCTCTCTCTTCCTCCCTTCCTTAACTCGCTCTCTCTCTCTCCCGCTCCCTCCTTTCATCTGCTCTCTCTCCTCCTTCTTTCTTTCCCCCTCCCTCTCCCTCCTCTCTCTTCCTTGCCGTCCTCTCCCTGGTAACTGTGTGTATCGGTGAGCTGTGGCGTCCCTCATTGCGACCCTCCGAGCGATTCTCTCCCAGTTAATCGCTCGAAGCCATGGGTGGCAGCCGGGATGTCTCCCCCCCCCCCCCCCCGCTTCACCCCCACATCACCCCCCCCCCTGTTCCTTCCTGCCGACAGAAAGCATGGAGAGATGGAGGCAGAGGAGAGGAAGGTTGCTGTGGTACAGTAGCATGCTGGTAGCGTCGGCTTTTCTTTAAGGAGCATTTGATTGTGGTAAATACAACAAAAACAGCACACACAAATTGTAACTTTTAATTCGATTAATTTGATTAATTCAAACAAACCTTGACAAATTATGGAGCCCCCCCCTCTCTTTCTCTCGCTTTCTTTCTCTTTCTCTCCCTCTCTCTCTCTCTCTCTCTCTCCATCCATCCAATCCCTCCTATCCCTGTAACCCTTGATCAGTCCTTCTATCAATCTTGATATCGCTCCATCTCTCGATTCTTTCATCTCTGTCCATACCTCTCTCTCTGTCCTCATCTCTAACTCTTTTTCTCCACCCCCTCTCTTTCTCTCTCCCCATCCCTCTCTCGCTACTTCTCCACCCCCCGCCCTCTCTATGTCTCCACCCCCTCTTCCTCTCTCTCACTTTCCCCATCACACTCTCCATCTCTCCACCCCTCTCCCTCTCTTTATCTGTCAACCATCTCCCTCTCTATCTCTCCACCCCCCGCTCTCTCTCCCTCCCCATCGCTCTCTCTTTCTCTCCGCCCACTCTCTCTTTCTCTTCCTCCTCCCTCCAGTGTTTCTCTCTCTCTCCACCTTTCCACCTCTTATTTTCTTATTCTGTTTCAAATAATGTTTTCCTCCACAGTGCTAAGGTGATGTGTTTGTGTCCTTCAAAATATTCTGATTCTTGTGAAGTCTCTTGCGTACCTCTTTCTCTCTCTCTCTCTCTCTCTCTCTCTCTCTCTCTCCCTCTCTCTCGGCCCTGTTTCCCAATTCCATTCCATAATGTATCTGACTGTCAGTCTCTCCCTGTGTGTGTGTGTGTGTGTGTGTGTGTGTGTGTGTGTGTATTTGGATAGACTCTCTTTGTATCACGGCGGGTTCTATCATAGCTCCTCTTAGTATTCCACTGTTGCCGTGAAACAGCGATTGTTTCAATTGTGCTGCAATTTTCAGGCCACGGAGGACAAAAACTCTCACACCACTTTCAGAGCCTTGGCCACGCTGGGGAATCCATTTCTATGGTAATAAGAGAGGTGGAGGGGGATGGGGGGTAGAATTAGATGGACAGACGGACAGACGGGCAGTAGGACGAGGCAGACAAACACGCGGACAGACAGGTGGACAGGCAGAAATAGACAGACACGCAGGCAGACAGACAGGCAGGCATGTTGACACATACACGCAAACACGTCGACAGACAGACGTGCGGGTAGACACATTGAGACGTAATTCTGGGTAAACAAACAGACATGCGGGCAGACAGAAACCAGAGGCTGTCAGATAGACATTATGATGACTGGGCAGACAGATAGGCAGACACAGACACAGAGAGACAGGCAGTATAGGATGACTGGGCAGTCACAGACAGACAGGCTAACAAAGATAGACAGTCTGGCAGAGAGACAGTCCGTTGGCAGAAAGACACAGACAGACAGGCAGACAGACAGACAGACAGACAGACAGACAGGCAGGCAGCCATGCTGTAGGATGACTGGGCAGACACAAACAGAGAGACAGTCAGGCAGAGAGACAGTCAGTAGGAATACTAGGGAGAAAGACACAGACAGACAGACAGGCAGACAGACAGGCAGGCTGGCAGGCAGACATGCTGTAGGATGACTGGGCGGACACAAACAGACAGGCAGTAGGAATACTTGACAGACACAGACAGACAGACAGACAGACAGACAGACAGACAGACAGGATGACTGGGCAGACACAATCAGAGAGACAGGTAGTAGGAACACTGGACAGACTGACAGACAGACAGACAGGATGACTGGGCAGACACAAACAGACAGGCAGTAGGAACACTAGACAGACTGACAGACAGATAGACAGGATGACTGGGCAGACACAAACAGAGAGACAGGCAGTAGGAACACTAGACAGACTGACAGACAGACAGACAGGATGACTGGGCAGACACAAACAGAGAGACAGGCAGTAGGAACACTAGACAGACTGACAGACAGACAGACAGGATGACTGGGCAGACACAAACAGAGAGACAGGCAGTAGGAACACTAGACAGACTGACAGACAGGCAGTATGATGAGTGCGCAGAGCGGTGCCAGTGTTAGCTCCGTGCCAAACCTCCGATAATGACTTGGCCCAGCGCTCGTCCAGAGCTAGTGGGAGCTAACCTCCTCCTCCTCCTCTCTCTCTCTCTCTCTGTTTCTCCTCCTATTCTATTGTGATCTCCTCTTGCTCATTATTCCCACCTGCCCCTACTATAATCTCTCCTCCTCCTCCTCCTCCTCCTCCTCCACCTTTATCTCTGCCCCTACTATAATCTATCCTGTTCCTACTCCTCTTTTGTATCTGCTCCAACGATTATCACTCCTCCTCCTCCTCCTCCTCCTCCACCTCTGTCTCTACCCTGCTATGATCTCTCCTCTTCCTCCTTCTTTTCCTCCTCCTCCTCCTCTGTCTCTACCCTGCTATAAACTCTCCTCCTCCTCCTCCTCTGTCCCTACCCTGCTATAATCTCTCCTCTTCCTCCTTCTTTTCCTCCTCTTCCTCCTTTATCTCTGTTCCTGCTATAATCTCTCCTCCTCTTCCTCCTCCTCTGTCTCTGTTCCTACTATAATCTCTCCTCCTCCGCCTCCTCTGTCTCTGTTCCTACTATAATCTCTCCTCCTCCTCCTCCTCAGTCCTTACTATAATCCCTCCTCCTCCTCTGCTCTGTGGTTCCAGACCTCTAAGGCCTCTCTGCACGCTCTCCCACAGAATCCTTGGCTCCTCTTTTCTTCTTCTACTTGTTTTTCAAACGACACATTGCAGTTCTTTATGTTTCTGCTGGGTACGTTTGAGAAAATCTTTCTATTACCCATACGAGGAAAGACCTCCGAGCAGTAGCGGGGGGTCGCTCGTTCTCTTCAACCTCTTCCTCCTCTTCATGGCTAACCTTTCCCACTTGGCGCCGTCGGGTGCCGTCAAGGGTCAAAGGTTAACCCGAGAACGGCCTCTGCCGTTTACAGAGTGCGGAGCACCGCATCAGAGGAGGTGGGTGTCACAAACGCATGACGCCAGGCGCGCTCCACAGGTCAAAGTTCACTGCAGTGAATACACGAAAGGTCTGTCTACACACACACACACACACACACACACACACACACACACACACACACACACACACACACACACACTCTCCCACACATTTTCACACACACCCACACACATAGACATGTAAACCTAATCTAGAAATGATGTTCTTTTTGCAAGAGACTCAGAAAGAACTGATCTTTTCGATGGCAGGGGTTACCAAGGTGTCAGCATCCTCGACATTAGAACTGCTAAAAGATGTAAGCAGCAGTGGCTGGCCAGCCGTGAGTGTGTGTGTGTGTGTCTTTGCATTTCTATATGGGAGCCAGGTAACACAGTTGTGTTAGTTTATGAATTCAACCCTCCATAACCCGAAGGCAGACTTTTAGACAGTCTCTCTCTCTCACTCTCTCTCTCTCTCTCTCTCTCTCTCTCTCTCTCTCTCTCTCTCTCTGATTCTGAGTCTGTCTGTCAAAGAGAACAGTGGTGTGCCTAAGGGATACGGTTGCCATGGAGCTGTGATGAGAGTCAGGAGAGAGAGAGAAAGAGAGAGGAGTGAGAGGAAGAGAGACTGTCTAAATGCCTTCAACTCGGGGTATGGAGGAGTTGAATTCATAAACTAACACAACTGTGTTACCTGGCTCCCAGGGCTGGCCCATGCTGCTGCATCTTTAGCAGTTCTGTGTCGAGGTTCAAGCACCTTGGTAACTTGCCATCGAAAAGATCAGTTTTCTGCAAAAGAACATCATTTCTAGGTACATGTCACATGTGTGTGGGTGTGAGAATGTGTGGGGAGAGTGGTGGGGTGTGTGTGTGTGTGTGTGTGTGTGAGTAGACAGGCCTTTCGTGAATTCACTGCAGTAGTACTGACACAATGCCCTTAATCATGTGACACCTCCTCTGATGCGGTCTCCCGCACTCTGTAAACGGCAGGGCCGTGCCAGTTTGACCCATGGCGGCACCCTGGCAGCAGTGAAGTAGCATGAAGAGGAGGAAAATTTGAGAACGGCGAGCCTAGCCTGCTCGAGTCAGTAATAGGTAATGAAGATTTTCTCAAGCATTGCCAGCAGAAACATAAAGAACTGCAATGCGTTTAATAAGAGCAAACAGAAGAGAAAGGAGAGACTAGTGCAGGCAGAACGGAACCGAGCAAGCCAAAGTAAGGACTGAGGAGAGAGGAGGAGAGGGCCAAGTAGGAACAGAGACAGAGAGAGAGAGAGAGAGAGAGAGATTATAGTAAGGAACAGAGGCAGAGGAAGGAGAGGATGGCAGGAACAGGGATAAAGGAGAGGAGACTATAGCGAGAATTGAAGAAGGAGGAGGAAGAGAGAATGTGGTAAAGGCTGTGGAGAGGAAGGAGGAGGAGGAGGAGTGATATCGTTGGAGCAGGCTTCTACAGGATAGACAGGGCAGCGGAGAGGAGAGGAGAGAGATATAGGCAGGTAGGAATGAGCAGAAGATCACAACAGAG
>JAPMUY010001228.1:20000-32500 GCA_026901105.3 Galaxias olidus
ATCCACTTTCCCTCCAGTGTGTGAGTGTGTGTGTGTGTGTGTGTGTGTGTGTGTGTGTGTGTGTGTGTGTGTGTGTGTGTGTGTGTGTGTGTGTGTGTGTGTGTGTGAGAGAGAGAGAGAGCTGGAAGATTTCCACTGTCTTAAGTTCCCTATACCCTATTGTCCTGGCTCCTGGTTTTCCTGCGCTCCTATTGGTCAGAAAGGAGGCTCTCAAGGAAAACGCTGGACTGGAATGCCTAGGTGTGGCGTCTCTTCTTCATTCAGTCTTTGTTATCAACCATAGGAGAACTAAAGCCTCTGTGTGTGTGTGTGTGTTTGTGTGTGTGTGTGTGTGTGTGTGTGTGTGTGTGTGTGTGTGTGTGTGTGTGTGTGTGTGTGTGTGTGTGTGTGTGTGTGTGTGTGTGTGTGTTGGCGTTGACGTGTCTCTCTTGGCTGGGAACCCAGTAGGTCAGACACAGCATACACACAGACCAGGTTATACAGCCCAGCTAAAGGCACAGTTTAATATCGCCCAGATAAAGACAGTTAAATATACAGGCCAGCTAAAGACACAGTTAAATACAGCCCAAATAAAGACACAGTTAAATACAGCCTATAAAGACCAGTTAAATATACAACAGTTGCACAGTTAAATATACAACCCAGTTGGACAGTCTGACTGTAAAGACACAGTTTATCCTTAACAGTTGTACAGCCCAGATAAAGACAGTTAAATATACAGCCCAGCTAAAGACACAGTTAAATATACAACCCAGCTAAAGACACAGTTAAATATACAACCCAGCTAAAGACACAGTTAAATATACAACCCAGTTAAAGGCACAGTTAAATACAGCCCAGATAAAGACAGTTAAATATACAGCCCAGCTAAAGACAAGGTTACAGCTGTCTATCCTAACTGTGGCTATAGCTGGACAGTCTGACTGTGACTTATCCTTAACTGTGTCTTTAGCTAAGCTGTTGTTATGACAACAGGCTCGTTGTACTAGCAGGTCAAATGTGGATGTTTTACTGGGTGGCAGAGAGAGGTGATTGTCTGGCATCTTCCTTCCTTTCTTCCTTCCTTCCTTTCTTCCTTCCTTCCTTTCTTCCTTTCTTTCTTTCTTTCTTTCTTTCGTACGTCTTCTCGTATTCCCTGGATTTGTTTCCAGGCGTTATTTGAACACATCTCTGAATGAGTACTTTTACGCCATCACAGCCTTTCCTGGGCCCGTTAGACGGAGGGCGTGAGTGAGTTGGCCAGTCGACTAAGTGGACGAGTCCCTCCACTGTGGTTGTGTGGCCCTCCAAACTCTTCTGATAGGTCGTTCCACTTTGGAACATTCCCTCTGCGTTGTCAAAGTGGAACCCCTCACCCTTTCTCTACTCCCCATCCCAGTGTCCTACTCCGTCTGTCTGTCGCTCTCTCTCTCTCTCTCTCTCTCTCTCTCTCGCTCTCTCTCTCTCTCTCTCTTTCTCTCTCTCTCTCTCTCTCTTTCTCCCTCTCTCTATCTCGCTCTCTTTCTCTCCCCCTCTCTCTCTTTCCCTCTCTCCCTCTCTCTCTCTCTCTCTCTCTCTCTCTCTCTTGCACTCTCCTTCTGTTTCTCTCCTTCTGTCTTTCTCTCTCTCTCTCTCTTTCTTTCTCTCTCTCTCTCTGCCTCTCTCTCTCTCTATTTCTCTCTCTTGTCCTCCTCCTGTCGTTGTGATTAGGGGGTCAGAGGAGATCAGAGTGCACTCGGTTACGAGACAGGAAAGAAGGAAAGAAACCTGGCCATGAGGGCTGACCTTTCCCCTCATCCTCTCTCTCTCCTTCACTCTCCATTCTTCTCTCTCTATCCTTCACTCTCCATTCTTCTCTCTCTATCCTTCACTCTCCATTCTTCTCTCTCCCCTTCTCTAGCGCACCCTTTAAGAAGACACACAGAGAAAGGTTGAGTCGCCCATAGCCCTCCTGACTCCACACAGTCTCACAAACTCACCTCATCCTGTTAGAAGGAGCATTTCCAGATCCTTTCCAGCCTCTTTGCTCTCTCTCTCTCTCTCTCTCTCTCTCTCTCTCTCTCTCTCTCTCTCTCTCTCTCTCGCTCTCTCTCTCTCTCTCTCTCTCTCTCTCTTTCTCCCTCTCTCTATCTCGCTCTCTTTCTCTCCCTTCTCTCTCTCTTTCCCTCTCTCCCTGCCTCTCTCTCTCTCTATTTCTCTCTCTTTCTCTCCCCCCCGTCTCTCTCTCTCTCTCTCTCTCTCTCTCCCTCTCACACCCACCCGCTTGTTCTCTCTTTTGCTCTCTCTACCTCTTTCCCTCCCTCTCTCTCTCTCCCTCTCTCTCTCTCTCTCTCTCTCTCTCTCCCCCTTTCCCTCTCCTCCCTCTCTTCCCCAGCTCTCTCTCCTTGTCATTTTTCTACGTAACTCCCTGTCTCTCTTTCACTCTCTTGTCCCTCACTCTCTTCCGACTGTCTATTTCAGTGACATGTGAAAGTGCAGGCTATTAGCCTTTGATCACGTGTGTGTGAGGGAACGTGTCTGTCAGTGCGTGTGTGTGTGTGTGCGTGTGTCTGTATATATATATATATACACCTACTGCCACAACATTAAGTCCACCTGCCTAAAATTGTGTAGGTCCCCTTCGTGCCGCCAAAACAGCTCTGACCCGTCGAGGCATGGACTCCACAAGACCTCTGAAGGTGTCCTGTGGTATCTGGCACCGAGACGCTAGCAGCAGATCCTTTAAGTCCCGTAGGTTGCGAGGTGGGGGCCTCCATGAAGCCGTCTCGTTGCCCTAGCAAATCCCATAGGGGCTCGATCGGATTGAGATCTGGGGAATTTGGAGGCTAAGTCAACACCTTGAACTCTTTGTCATGTTCCTCAAATCATTCCTGAACGGGGGGGGGGGGGGTATTATCTTGATGAAAAAGGCCATTAGGGAATACCGTTGCCATGAAGCCATGAAGGGGAGTACTTGGTCTGCAACAATGTTTAGGTGGGTGATACGTGTCAAAGTAACCTCCACATGAATGCCAGGCTTCCCAAGGCTTTCCAGCGGAGCATTGCCACTGCCTCCACCGGCTTGCCTTTTCCCCATAATGCATCCTGGTACAATGTCTTTCCTGAGAAAACTCACCTGGCCATCCACATGATCCAAGTGGTTCCCAATGCAGTCCTCAAGTACCTCCATCCATTCCAGGTATTTCCTCTTCCCAGTTTCTGGCACACCTGGTGTAATTAGTCACCTACAGCAAGGCCTTGACTAATTGCAGCAGGTGTGCTGGCACCAGGGAAAATCCAATTCCTGGCATGGATGAGGGTAGTTGAGGACTGGATTGGTAACCACATGGTCTAAGGGACCAGGCCACATTCTTCCATTGCTCCATGGTCCAGTTCTGATGCTCATTGTAGGCGCTTTCGCCGGAGGACCGAGGTCTGCACACACACACACTGAAATAACGACTCTCACAAACACACACACACTGAAATAACGACTCACACAAACACACACACACACACACACACTGAAATAGCAACTCAAACACACACTGCTTGAAAACAATGAACAGCAATGAAACAGAAATGACAATGACGATAGTGTCGTGGTTTCCCGCTACAAAATCCATTCGTGAAATAAATGTTTTCTAAATTTCAAACTTTAGTTAAATCCTAGCTTTTTGTTAGTCACTCACAGCATTATACATGAATCACGCCATTATATAAGAACATGAAATGAGGGTTCACGTGCTACAGCTTTACGTTGTGCTATTCATATGTTGAGAATAATATTCTCTCTCACACACACACACACACACACACGCACACAGTAGTCTTTTCTTTACCTCCCCACAACCCTTGGCGACACCCTTTCATCTCCTAATCGTATTGAATGGCCATTCCTAACCTTTGACCTCACGTAGCTTGATGACCCAAAGCCCCAAGCCCCTGCAGAAACTCAAGTCTACCCGCACACACACACACACACACACACACACACACACACACACACACACACACACACACACACACACACACACACACACACACACACACACACACACACACGCTCTCTCTCACAGATTTCCCTACTGAAACTGTGGCTCGCAAAATTATCCACGGATTACACACACATACACAAACACACATATTCTCACTCACTCATTCAAGCCTTACAAATATAGTTTGTACAAAACACATACTTGAGAGTACCCATAGAAGCGCATACACCCTTTCATTGTGTGAAAAACACACACACACATGTACACACACACACACACACACACACACACACACACACACACACACACACAAACACAGAGACCTACATGAACTCCTAAGATGGTGCTCCTAACCCTATTGTTCCCGCTCAGCTATACTGACCTTTGACCTTTGATAAGCAACAATAGCCCGTGAACTTCGCCTGTGAGCTTCGTGTCTTTAGGACGTCCACTCAAATGTGTTATTACACTCCCCAACCTGTGATGTATGGGTGCACGTCTCTCTCTCTCTCTCTCTCTCTCTCTCTCTCTCTCTCTCTCTCTCTCTCTCTCTCTCTCTCTCTCTCTCTCTCGTTGTGGAGAATGTCTCTCTACCAACAAAATGAAAAAAAAGAAAATGGCGACCACCCTAGTTTGGTTGGGATCAGAGTTGGGTTTTGAGTTGGGATTAGGGGTTCACCTCTGCTGTGACAGATTATGGACCTTTGGGTCATGTGGTATGTAAACTGGTGTGTGTGTGTGTGGGTGGGTGTGTGTGTGTGTGTGTGTGTGTGTGTGGGACAGGGATCTTTGTGAAGTAAAACGCATAGAGGGTGCTCTTTATCATGCATACGTTCTCGTATTTGTGTGCCGTATCAGGTCACGTGTTGTCACGGTTACTGTGTAAGTCTGGAAGCCATCGGTGAGAAAGGCTTCTGGACACCCCAACTTTTTGTTTGTTTGTTTGTTCGTTTGTTTAGATGTATTTTAGCCAATGGCTCTTCTCCTTAACGGCCACAGAAATATGGAGACGTACAATACAAAAACGCATGAGCCGTTTTGAGGCGCCACCACCGCCATCATGGTCGTCCTTAGCGCCACCGTTGTGCCGTTCGTCCTGGCAAAACTTTTTCCCACAGACCGGTGGCTCTCTTGGGTCAATGCGATTTAGAGTTAAGAAGCTCTTACTTTGGATTAAGTTGGGGTTTTGGTCAAATCAGAGATCGCGAGAGAGGGGGGAAGGGGGCGTCACTTCAGCTTCAGGTTCAACAGATGACGTGTAAAATTTGAGACGTAGCGCGCGCTGTGTTCTGCATTGTCACATGCTTTGAAATGTTGTAAATTGTACTCTAACGTTTCATTTCTCTCTATTTCTCTCTCTCTCGTTCTCTCTCTCTCTCTCTCTCTCTCTCTCTCTGTCTCTCTCTCGTTCCCTCTCTCCAGGGGACCTCTTCGGAGCCGTGTGCAGGGCTGGATTGCAGCGAAGGATGCAAGTGCAACCCAGAGAAAGGCAGCCGGGTAAGACCGCCGGAAGCCATTTTGGCTCCTCTCGAGGTTCTGACACTGCATTCACACGCAGGGGAGCCGCCATCTTGGCTCCTTGTCCTCAGTCCGGCGTGCAGCACCGCCATTTTGGCTCATTTCGTCATAGTGCTTCTGGAGACTTTTTTTCTCTGTCAGAGTCAGAGGGTCAAATGCAGTGTGGCAGATCAGGACACCACCACCAAGTATAGTGTGAGGAGGGGAGACGTTCCACTGCTTACCTCACACGCTCTCTCTGCTTTGTCATTAGGGCCTTTCACCTTTCACCTTTCACCTTTCAGGTCTCCCAAAACCCCTTTTTCAAACCGCAGAGATGACAGCTTTTAAAGGCCGAAAATGTCATGTTTTCCCTTTTACAAAAACACACACACAAACACATTCTTTCTCTCTCTCTCTCTCTCTCTCTCTCTCTCTCTCTCTCTCTCTCTCTCTTTCTCTCTTTCTCTCTTTCTTTTTATCTCACTCTCTCTTTCTTTATCTCTCTTACGCTGTTTCTCTCTCTCCGTCTATCTCTGTGAAACACGCGCTCAATGTGTAAACACTGTATTTAGCTGTGTTTGAGGTGTCTTGGCAGCCACTTACATAGCAACGCTTGCCAAAACACCCTATAGCTTCCTTAGGTGCACGCATTAAATTTATGAAGGAAAACGAGTGTAAGTAACAGAGCAGACAGCGTCTCTACTCTCTCCCTCTCGCTCTCTCTCTCTCCCTCTCTCTCTCTCTCTCTCTCTCTCTCTCTCTCTCTCTCTCTCTCTCTCTCTCTCTCTCTCTCTCTCTCTCCCTCTCTCTCTCTCTCTCTCTCCCTCACTCTCTCTCTCTCTCTCTCCCTCCCTTATTCCCTTTCTCTCTCTCTCTCTCCCTCTCTCCTACTCTCTCTCTCTCTCTCTTTCTCTCTAACACACACACACACACACACTTATTCACATGCTGAACTACGAGAGAGTGACTGTGTAACTGTGCTTCTAGCAGTGCGTGCTCAAACGTTGCCCCAAACAGCCACCCCATTACCTGTTGCCTTGGAATCTAGGCTGCAGGAGAGCCGCCATTATGCCTGTTATCTGTACAGCAGGCAGCCTTTTGTGTTGCAGCCATAGCCAGAGGGCTACCTTTTCACTAGGGCGTGGTGAGCTGTCAGCACACACACACCCAGGCACGCACGCATACAGACACACACACACACACACACACACACACACACACACACACACACACACACACACACACACACACACACACACACAAAAACACACACAATGCACACTCAGAAAGCTGCTGCTTTGTGAGCCTGCAGATACATACACATTTGTTTCATAATAACATTTTAATACATACATCACGTTTTAATACATGTACAGTACACACTGTGTATGCCACAAAATGGACGCTTTTATCCACAGTGACATGCGGCACCATGAGAGCTTACATATATTATATTGAGGAACGCAGGAGAAGACACATGGACACACACAAACACGCATGCGCGCAGACACCTACACACACACACTTACAAACACATGCCGACGTGTGTGTGTGTGTGTGTGTGTGTGTATGTGTGTGTGTGCGGGCTGGGTGGTTTGCCAATGGGGAGGCGCCGCACACAGACACATAGTGAACCCTGTCTACAGTACAGCTCACCATCAACAGCACTCACAGAGAACTGGTACAAAAGACACTTTCTCTTTCTCAAATCTTTCTCTTCCTCAAATATTTCTCTTTCTCTATTTTCTCTCTCACACCAGCACCCAGACACACTACGCCTGCCAAATAAATGTTCTCTTAAAAAGAAGCATTTTGGCCAACAATGTGGAAATTCAGATGTGTGATGACAGTCAGTGGCAGTTAACAGTGAAAGGTGTTGGTGTGGTAGAGGTTCTTTTATTATTCATGCTTAGCTCTTATCTAGATGATTAAGCCAGGGATGCAGTTATGTTCTCTACCTGACTTGTAGTTTTTACCATTATCTTTTTGTAGGCACAATTTTTGTGAGTCGCTTTGGATAAAAGCGTCTGCTAAATGAATGTAATGTAATGTAATGTAATGTAATTCATATTGTCCCCTAGAAGGAGACAAAGTTGAACAATAGTTGTTAATTATCCTATTTCTATCTTTAAGCCATTACTTTTTATATGATTTTATATAATATTGAAGTATTTGGATAAAATGGACGTGAACATTCTAGAAATCTATTTCTGTGGAATGCGATGTCTGCATCATCTCCACCTGGATCGTAAGGCATTTCTAGTTTGGTTGTGATTGTGTGTGTGTGTGTGTGTGTGTGTGTGTGTGTGTGTGTATTGGAGTGTGTAAGTCTTAGTCAGGGGTGTAAATTTCAAAGAGGGCATTCTTAACTCCCTGCAGGGGATAGTTAGATAGGTAACTAAAGCAGGCTGGAGTCAACACATACACACTCACACACACACACACATACACACTAAAACAATCTCAAACACACACACAGACACACACACACACACACACATACGCACACTTAACCCATCTCAAACACACGCACACACACACATACACATACACACAAAAACACTATCAAATACACACACACATGCGCACACTTAACCTATCTCAAACACACACACACACACACACACACACACACACACACACACACACACACACACACAGTTACCCCATGTTCTTGTATCTCTGGTTCTGATCATCCACCAAAGAGGACGCCTGCAGGGTTGGGTCAACTCAAACAGGCTGGCACACACACACACACACACACACACACACACACACACACACACACACACACACACACAAAGAGAAAGACATACACCAACAAACAATAAGGCATGCATGTGGCTTGGAGAGGATACATGTAAGGTTTGGTCAACTCAAACAAGGTGTTGTTTACACTTGTGTGTGTGTGTGTGTGTGTGTGTGTGTGTGTGTGTGCAACACCCCCTGGGCTTGAGGCGGACTCAGTGTGATTGGGATTGATTAAAGAGGAGATGAGTAAAGTGTGGAGGGGGCGATACCGATTGCAACGGAAATAAGAACATTCCAAATGCGTCTAAAAACAAGCCGTCTTTAAACTCAAATCGTTTCATAACATCTCCATACAATGTCTTTTTTTATTATTCATATCGTCCTACAGAAGAAGCCGAAAGAGAACCCGATGAAAGTTTTCAATGTTCATCCTATTTTCATCTTTAAGCCATTACCTTCATATTTCAGGAAATCCCAGAGTCATATCAACTGTCAAACACTTTATCTATTCATTTAAACCGTCCCCGGGCCATAACCACATCAAAGCTTAAAGAAACAGTTCAAAGTATATTGGTTTACCAACCAGGAAATGGATTCCCTATTTTGCCCTGTAGTCACAATGTTATGCTTTCTATACCTTGTTGCCGATAGCAACAAAGAGCCAATGCCCCGTGCTTATTGTACTTGTGAGTAGAGAAATATGCTCTTAAAATGAGATGTGTTTGCCTCGGGGGACAATATATGTTACTCCCTCGATATCTTAAAACAATCTTCTTTTCTTTTTTATACCGTACATCACTGTCACATTCGTGTCTGTCTCTATAATTATCCTGAGGAATCGGGATATTCCAGAACACGCTGGACTGATTCTAGCACACTTCTCCTTTGGGAATTCTCTTTCCTGCCACTGTACACTCCATTGAAATCAATAAATGAATGTAATGTACAAAAAAACGAAAAAACATTTGAAACATAGTATGAAAGGACGAGTTTGGTTTTGAAATGAGATATCCACCATTTGAGAAACGAACCCTGAGAATAACTTGGAAGGCCGTCATCTTTCAAACTCCTGGGTTTTAACTTGCCACTTTTGAATAGCCTCCACCGTCTTTAAGAACAACTCACAACGTCAGATAAATAAGATGAATCACTGCTCAGGTGTATGAAGGGGACTTTTTGTACAGGTCTGGTTAGATGTTGACCACGCCTGTGCTCTCGGGATCGTCTCTTTCTCTCCTCAATCAGTTTCCCTAGCACACACACATTACACTTATTTGTTCATGTTCTTTTTCATTTGTATCTTTTATTCTCTATCTCTCCATAGTTCTTGCTCTCTATATCCCCCCCCCCTTCTTCTTTTTAGAACTATTCTTTTCCTTTCATTACCTTTGTCTTTTTTTCATTTTTCTTTTTCTTTTCCTGATCCGTGTTTAGTCTATTCCGAATGACTGCACCGTCCGATTCTAATCCGCTCCCTCGGGGCCCCTTTCCTCCTGGCATCGCAGTAAGGTGTTATTCTATTGGTTATTCACGGTAGCTAATTGCAGTAAGGTGTTACTCCATTGGTTACTCATGGCAGAATAATTGCAGTAAGGTGTTATTCTATTGGTTTGTTCACGGTGGCTAATTGTTTGAGTAAAAGAGTGCTTTATTTGGCAGAAGGTGAAACCAGCCAAGCGGACAGACTGCTCTTGGCTTTAATCCCTGATCAAAGTGCATGGCCTTTGGCTGTGGTATCTACATGTGAAGTTTCAAGGCGCTTTCTCTGCTTAATATGGGATTTATCCAAACTAGAGAAACGTATTGTCCCTGGAATCATTCTGCCCAGACAATATTTTTTTTACTTTACAACTTAAGGCTTCAGCTGCTGTTGTATGAATTGTAGCTGTAGTGTAATTCAGAAAAGTTCCTATACATGCATTGCCCTGATTGTTCTCAGATTTACTTTAAAGCACAAGCTTAGGGTAGCTTCTGCCTTTATGTCTTTGTATCATATGTTTCAGAGGAGCAGTCCTCGTTTACCCAGTCGCAGTACGGTGTGGCACCTGGAGTAGCCAGACCTCGCCTGCATCCAAACACAAATTACAGAGGGGTCTGTCTGCAACGACAACATACACTTAGAACCGTACAGGCCTTAAGATAAGCAGACATAGTGGACGGCCGCATTAGCTAGCCATCGCTAACAGATGCTAACGGTAGCTGAACAACACAGGGAACGTTAGCTAGCCACTGCTAAAGGCAGCTAAATGACACGGTAGGGCAGGCTTACGGAGAGCTTTAAGCTGTTAGCTCAAATGACAGTGGTTTCCCAATAGCACTAGTATTGGAGCCATTAGCGAAATGACATGGGTTAGCGCCGTTACTGGAGCAGTTAGCTCAATAACATAGCATTGTTGAATATTACCCTCCGCAATTCCTATTGTTTAGCATCTGAGCTAAGTGTTGGGTAGGCATATCTGTATAACACTTATTTGTCTGTTTAAACTTTAAGACACTGATCTGTTGTTGACTGCAGGTCCAAGATTAGATGTCACTGTTGTAGTAACACCTTTTTTACCACTTATTTATCTTCCTGACTTGTGTTTTATATTCTTCTTCTGTTGAAAACACTATTTGTAAGTCCCATTGCCTTTGGATTGAAGTGTCTGCTAAATGACAGTAATGTAAGTAAAGTAATGCTCAAGTTATTTGACGTGGGATACATTCTGCCATCTTTCACCGCAGGTGGGCATTAGTCACATAAATATCATGATATGTAGGTTGTGTTTGGTGGTGTCAATTGCATTTGAGTAAAGTAACAGTAGGGATCTGAAGTCTCAGTCGGTGGCCATCTTGGCTCATAGCCCGTGGCCCGGAATGAACACCTGTGCCAACTTCACAGTCTGATTTACTGCTTATCACCTGAAACTCTGCCAGCCACGTCTTTATTAGCTGCCTGGGCGTTTGTTAGTTTGTTTATTTTGGACTGTCGATGACCCATCTCCTATTACTTGGAGAAGGGCGTTTTTTTTATTGGCCCAAGTGCCTGAGCTCATAAATTATAATCTTTATATTTTTTGGAAGGTGAGCAACCTGACAATTTGAGGATGCTACAGTATAAAGGACTATAGCTTCATCCATTCCCTAACCCAGCCCCACATCTCCGTGTCCCTCAGACAGAGCCCTCTAGATAAACCTATCAGATAGCATAAACACCACATCTCCATATCCCTCAGATAGAGCCCTCTAGATAAACCTATCAGATAGTGAAAAGGACTGGCTTCATCCATTCCCTAGAGAAGATAAACCTGTCAAATAGTGTAAAGGACTGTAGCTTCATCCTTTCTCTAGTGAAGATAAACCTATCAGAGAGTGTAAAGGACTATAGCTTCATCCTTTCCCTAGTGAAGATAAACCTATCAGATAGTATAAAGGGCTACGGCTTCATATTTTCCCTCACCACACAGAGCCCCTTAGAGCTCTTGAGCCACAGATATGTTCTGGGTAAGACTCGGTCGACGTTGGACCGTAAATCCCTCTTATTCTTACACAAACACACTCAGGGATACTGTTTCAGCCGGAGTGCGCGCGCGCGTGTGCGTGTGCGTGCGTGTGTGTGTGTGGGGGGGGGGGGGGGGGGGCGTTAGGGGGGAAAGGAGGAAGAGAGAGAGAGAGAGAGATCATGCTCATGAATGGATCCCTCCCACATGCATCATCTCCATCTGATTCCTCTCTCTCTCTCGCCCGTCGCCATGCTGACTCCCATCAGCTCCAATAACATCCGTCCCTATTGGAGGAAATCCGCGGGGGTCAGGGGTCACTGTTTAGGATGACAGGGATTGGCGGGTGTGTTTTTGGAGCTGCCTTTAGATCAACACCTTCGGAGGCTTTCATGTGCTGCGGGATCTCCCGGCGGCGATGGCAGGGGCCCCAGGAAAATGTGTCTTCAGTGGAGCTCTCCATTACACACGGGAGCAGTGGGAAGGGTTTAGTCGCAGATGTTTCAACATGCCGAGGGGTGTTAGCGAGTCGTGCTTGGAGGTAGAGGAGGAACGACAGCCACGAAGGAGGAGGAGGAAGAAAAATCCCAAACTGAAATGAAACTTCACAGAGAACATGATTTTCCCACGCTACACGTCTGAAACTGGGGAAACTGTATTTACTTAATGAAATTAAATCAGTGCTTCAACAGTCAAATCAAGTCACACTTCATCATCGTATTCAGCACCCCCTTTTCTCTCTCTCTCTCTGTCTTTTTTTTCTTTTCCCTCTTTTTCATTTTCCTTTTCTCTCATTTTTCCTCTTCCTTTCTCT
>JAPMUY010001228.1:42500-45000 GCA_026901105.3 Galaxias olidus
CCAGACTTTGGCACACGCAGATCAGACACACACACACAGACACACGCGCGCGCGCACACACAACCACAGACAGAGTGACTCCAGTTCTTCTGAAAGCAGCGGAGTTGTTTCGAAGTTTCATTTAATGCCATGCGCTACCCGTAAACATGAGAATCAGCGAGGCAAAAACCGCCAGCCAATAAAGGCTGAGCCCGTTAGAACAACACAAACAGGGTCCGCTTACTTTTTCAACTGCTTAAGTGAACTTAATGGTTTCCAGCCTACATACTTTGGGTAGCACATAGAAAGTAGGATGCTTGTTTGTTAGTCTGTGTTTTTCCCTGTGTGTTGAGAGAGTGTCAGTGTGTGTTTCTCCTCTGTTACTGTGTTGAGTGTGTAGGGTGAGAGTGTGTCAGCGTGTGTTTCTCCTGTGTTGGGGTGTTGATGTGTTCTCCGTCTCTCTCAGGGTCCTATGGGCGTTCCAGGGTTTTCAGGATCCGATGGCGTGCCTGTGAGTAAAAACACTCACTCTGCCCACCTTCACTCACACACACACACACACGCACGCACGCACGCACGCACGCACACACACACACACACACACACACACACACACACACACACACACAGACACACACACACACACACACGCACACAAACACAAACACAGAAAGCATTATCTCTTATCTTTTGTTATTCCTTATCTCTCTCTCGCTCTCTCTCCCTCTTTTTCTCTCTCTCTCCCTCCCCTCCCCCTCTCTCACTCCCTCTCCCCCTCTCTCTCTCTCTCTCTCTCTCTCTCTCTCTCAGGGCCACCCGGGGCAGGACGGAGGTCGGGGTCCTCCAGGAATAGATGGTTGTAACGGCACCAGAGGAGAACCAGGGCCCAGCACCGGGGGCTGGAGTGTGTGTGTGTGTGTGTGTGTGTGTGTGTGTGTGTGTGTGTGTGTGTGTGTGTGTGTGTGTGTGTGTGTGTGTGTGTGTGTGTGTGTGTGTGTGTGTCGGGACCGGAGAGCCTGAATGAGGGCCTGGAGCCGTGAGTGGATGGCTGGAGTGTGTGTGTGTGTGTCGGTCTGGAACTGGTGCTGAATGAGTTAATACAGTGGGACCAGTATGGAACTGGAGCTGAATGAGTTAATACAGTATGGACCAGTATGTACTGGTGCTGAATGAGTTAATACAGTATGGACCAGTATGTATGGGTACTGAATGAGTTAATACAGTATGGACCAGTATGTACTGGTGCTGAATGAGTTAATACAGTATGTACTGGTAGAGGGGAAGAGGAATGTATAAGTATTTAATAAAAAACACATAATTTTGGGCCTTGTTGAATGTTTTGTTTTGTAGTTCTTATTCAGTGACGTCCTTTTTACTTTTAACTCTTTACTTCTCTCTACTTCTCTCTACTTCTCTCTCTCTCTCTCTCTCTCTCTCTCTCTCTCTCTCTCTCTCTCTCTCTCTCTCTCTCTCTCTCTCTCTCTCTCTCTCCAGGGGCCGTTTGGCCCTAAGGGACAGAAAGGAGAGCCTAAGTACACCGGGACGTCAGGCGGCAGCCCGGTAACCACAGCAACACAAGTCGTGTTCCTTTGATGTCCCGCTCTCCGACACCGAACCTCTTCTTCATTCTCTCTTTCTTTTATGTTTTTTGCCGATTCACCTCTCCCTCCATCCCTCCAACCCTTCCTCCGTCCATCCCTCTATCCTGTCTTATTTCCTTCCCACTATATTTCTATCCATCCATCCCTCTTTAGTCCTTCTTTCCGTCGTTACTCTTTCTATGCCTCGGCCCCTCCCTCCTTCCATCTTCCCTTCCATCCATCCCTCTCTTTATTCCCTCTTTCCTCCTTTCTTCTTTCTGTCCGACTGTCAGTCCGTTCCTCTCTCCATCACTCTCTTTATCCCCTGGTCCCTCCCTTCATCCCTCTCTCGATTTATCCCTCCCTCTGTCCCTCCCTCCATCCCTCTCTCTTTTCATCCCTGCCTCCGTGACTCCTCCTCAGACGGGGGAGTTTTGTTGATGGACAGTGAGTTGGGAATGATGTCACTTTGACATCATCACATCTTCTCACATAAGGTCGGGTTGACCTGAGAGTTGTTCAGGCTGCTGCCTCCAAACATTTCATCTGATCATTTAGGAATTGTTTTCAAGAATGATCCAAATATCTTGGTGTGTATGACTGTTAGCCGCGTCTTAGCTTAAACTTGGATTCAGAAGATGTTTCTAAACATCCGAAAAATTGTTATTGCACGTTACTTTCTCACATAATTCATGCCAAACAACGTTTGTTTTTGCTTTTCTTTTCCGACAGGGCGATCCTGGGTTGCCTGGTCTGGATGGGGTTCCTGTAAGATCACTTTCTATATATTCTATAATCTTCCGTTTTTATTATCTTACTTTATTTTGCCATATAACTTTACAACTGGTCACTCAAAATCTAACGCTGCGTCCCAAATCGCATACTTTCTACTTTGAGTAGGCACTGCAGCTGCCAGTACAAAGTACACACTGTTGCATGCA
>JAPMUY010001228.1:50000-52500 GCA_026901105.3 Galaxias olidus
TGATAAGCTAAACGTATTGTATTGGATTCCATTCAATTCCATTCCATTCCAGTCAATTGGAACTTCATTTATATCAATAGAATTAAGGATGAATGTGCAAATCCACTACTCCTTCTAGTATTAGTTGATTCTTTTTGCTCTCTTCTTATCTCTCTTCTTATCTCTCTTCTATCTCTCTCTCTCTCTCTCTCTCTCTCTCTCCCTCAGGGAGCACCTGGTTACAGAGGTGTCCGTGGGCAACCAGGACGACCAGGCCCACCTGTAAGTGGTCAGCTATTTTGTTGCATGTTTTTTCCTTTCAGTGTTCGCAATAACTATTTGGTTGAATTTTTGGTTTTTCTGTGTTTAAACCCCCTTTTGACCTTAAAGGCATTAGGACCAGACCAAGAAATGTATAAATGATTGTCTTACAGTTTCACCACAAATATTAACAAAAAGTTATTTCATTTAATGTTTACAAACATTTGGACTATTTATTTATGATTTGTTATGTGATGTTTGCAACACTTTTTTATGTTGCAGAGATATTTATCATGTTAAACATTTCTTTTTTCTTTTTAATAGGGACCTTTTGGATTTCGTGGTGAATATGGAGAGAACGGAATCCCAGGTTACCCTGGCGGAAGGGTAAGATTTAATTCCTTAAAAGTCCTTTAAATTATTATTTTTGATACGGCATGAAAATATTGATATAATCCGTACAACCTCATTGAAGGCCACTGGTTTAAGGGCCGTGATTATTCCAGTTTCTGAATGTAGGATCACTTGGACTACTTGGTTTACCTAAAGGCAGCCATTTTGTTTGTTTACTTCTGACAGGGTGCTTCTGGTTTGAACGGACCTCCAGGCCCTCCAGGGCGACAAGTAAGGTTTATTCATTACCAGTTTATTATGTTGTGTCGTACAGAACTTCAGAAAGGTTTAAATGTATCTCAAGGTCACTCGTGAAGAAGCATTACTTTGTAGAGCCTCCTGCCCTTTCTATTTTTCTGTAGTTATTATGGAAACTTTACATTCTCCCTGTCCCTTAATCTTCCTGTCATTTACTTGAATCCTCTCCAGGGTTTTACAGGAAGTCCAGGTTCTCCAGGGCAAGCAGGATATTATGGACCTAAGGTAAGCAGAGAGGGACAAAACTAACAGTCTACTTATTCCCTGAACGCAAAAAATTAAATTAAATTTAAATAAATTAAATTAAATTAAATTAAATAAAAAAATTTAATTGGGTAAAAGAAAAAAAAAAGGTTTGCCATGTTGGGTTTTTTAAGTTGCGGTGCCCTCAGATCACCACCATGGGGTGCTAATGTTTAACGAATAGTTATAAAAAGTTATTTGCAAACGTTAGAATGCTTTCCAACCGATGAGCTTATACAAACCATTATCTTCATAGTCGTCTTAAATTAACAGTACATTTGACACACGTGACAGCTCCCATATATTAGTATATTGAGTATATTATGTACATAATGTATATTGAGTGTTTTATAATTATATTTTCTTTTAGGGGGACCCGGGAGACCAAGGGCCACCAGGACCAGCTTTGTATCTTGACCAAGGATCTAATGTTCAAGGTAATACACAGAGAGCCAACACACTCACGATGGACAAACAAGCACAATCACACACTTTCACTAACACACACACACACACACACACACACACACACAGAGAGAACCCCCCCCCACCACACCACACACAAATATGCTCATAATGCACAAACAAGCATACATGCAAATTGAAACGAATATTCACAGGCATACACACGCATACATAGATCTTAAGCCTGTTTCATAACAACACTGACTAATCCTTGTGCCTAGAGGCCCCGCCCCTCTGACCCTATCTGCTCTCTGATTGGGTGCAGGACCACCAGGTGAGCCGGGATTCGACGGTCTGCCGGGTGCTGTGGGGGACAGGGGACCACCTGGGCGCGGAGGCTCGCCTGGACGGCCCGCTGACAGCTTTGGGACAGGTAACGTAGTGAAATACACACACACACACACTCAAACACGCACACGCACACACACACACACACACACACACACACACACACACACACACGCTCATGCACAAGGTCACATGCGCACATGGCCACTCATATAAGATCATGTACCACAAGCTCACAATCCGATGCTGTCACCTCCCCCCCATACACATACACACACACACACACACACACACACAAGAGTACATGTGGCTTTATTCATCTCCCTCTCCACCCCACCCTCCTCAGGTGTGACTGGTAACCGAGGGTTCCCTGGCACCCCTGGTTTTAAGGGAGAGAGGGGTAACCCAGGACGACAAGCCTACGGCCCCGAGGGCCAACCAGGGGCCCCTGGACAGCCTGGCCCCGTCGGACGGCCAGGGGCCCCTGGACAACCAGGTACAACAAACCAACAAACAAGCAGCTCAAACAAACAAACAAACAAGCAACTCAAACAAACAAACAAGCAACTCAAACAAACAAACAAGTAGGCAAGTCAAACAAACAAACAAACAA
>JAPMUY010001228.1:57500-72500 GCA_026901105.3 Galaxias olidus
CATTTACGCGAATGGGAAAAGTGTGTCCAAACTTTTGACTGGTACTGTAAATACATATTTATACAGTATATCTATATATATATATTTAGATCTCGTAGAATTCGATGTTTCTGAGCGGATCAACTTCTCTGAGATCGACCGACTCAAAGAAGCCGACATCCCCATGCCATGCCTCAGCCCTCAGTGTGTCCCCTCGCTGGGCCCTCAGCCCTCAGTGTGTCCCCTCGCTGGGCCCTCAGCCCTCAGTGTGTCCCCTCGCTGGGCCCTCAGCCCTCAGTGTGTCCCCTCGCTGGGCCCTCAGCCCTCAGTGTGTCCCCTCGCTGGGCCCTCAGCGCTCAGTGTGTCCCCTCACTGGGCCCTCAGCCCGGGATGCTGTCATGCCTGACTGCTTCATGCTACAACTACTGATTACTTTTTGCATTTTTCTTTCCATAATAAAAAAAAAGGTTATTGTCATCCGCACAGAGCGAGAGAGAGAGAGAGACCGGAGAGACCAGAGAGAGGGCATTTCATGTGTTCGAAGGACGTTAAATGGTGCACTTCAAAAGAATAATACAATATTAAAACAATAATATTCTATTATTTTTTTGGTTTGCTCTCTCTCTCTCTTTCTCCTCTTGTGGAGGGGAATAACCTTGGCCAAGCGCTCTGTAAACAGACTATTATAAATGCTTTTGCCTTAACTGAATGAGCCTTAATAATTCATAAATGATTGATTGCTAAAATCTCATTTGCTGTTGACTGTTTGAGGAATGATTTTTAATTGCTTGATTTGCGTGACTCTATGCAAATTACCCCTTGGCTTCCTCCCGTTGCTCAATTTCCTCTCCTCTCCTCTCCGTCTCTCTCTCTCTCTCTCTCTCTCTCTCTCTCTCTCTCTCTCTCTCTCTCTCTCTCTCTCTCGCTCTCTCTCGCTCTGTCTCTCTCTCTACCCCTCCCTCTCTCTCTCTCTCTCTCTCTCTCTCTCCTCCCCTCTTTCCTCTGTGTCTCTCACCCCCCTGTGCATGTCTATCTGACCAGGTGAAACCAGCTGTGGGCAGGAAGGGGTTAATGGCGCCTCTTTCGGAGAGGGAGGTGAGACGCTCTAGAATCAGAGGGCTGCAGACTGACATGCCACTGCCTTTGATATACATTCTTAGGGCTGTGGATCCTGGACTTAACTAAGCCTAGTATATAAAATATGGGGGAAAAAGGTATCTAATAGGAAAGTTCTTTGTCCAAGGAACAGACCAGCATTTTGCTAAGAGGCCATTTTGGTTTAGGATTAGAGAACAGTTTTGATCAATAAATAAATAATAATTTGGAGCCAAAATGGCTTGACCAGACTCTTTACATCTTGTTGAGCTGGAGGGAACCAGTATTCCTCGTCGTTTGAGACACCTTAAAGCTAGTACTTGTGGGAAATGAAGTCTCTTAGCCTATAAACAGGGCAGAATTGCCATTGGCTGATTACAATCATTTGTTCATGATGGAACCAATGGAAGATTCTTTCTCCCTCTATGACACAGGGATTCCATTTGGGCGGAGTCAGTTGATGATTGGCAGCTAATGACTTTTCTGTGGTAGAGACCCTATACATGGTCAATTGTTTCATCCAATCGATAGACAGAGACATACAGTTAACTCTCCTTCTCCTCCGATCTGAGCTGCTAATGCCTGGTGCATGCTTTAAGCCCCGCCCACCTCTGCTACGCGCTTTCACCAAGATAGGACATGGACGAAACCAAACAGGCCAAAGTAGTTCGGGGGGGGGGGGGGGTCAGGATAGAGACTATTCCACAGAATGACAGAAAATCCTACAGAGCAAAACGTCCCCCCTCTTTATTTATCACGCTCATTTACAATTCCACAGTTCCCTTATTCCATATCTATTGAACTCACCATGGCGACAGGGTTGACTAACTGTGACCCGGGAGAAATCGACTACTAACTCCATTTAATGTAATCACTCCAGCATGGTCACAATGATCCAAACCAACGCAACCTAATTGAATGCGCACTTCTATCCACATGACTGTAGAACATAACCGCATGGATCAGAAGCAATGGACAATCTTTATGCTCAGTCACGTTACTGACGGAATGGAATAGATAAGAACGAATGTTCTGAGAATGTTATGAACCTTTCCCTTGAAACAGAATGTATTAGTTAGTTTGGATAGTTTAGTTGGCCACATATTTTAAGGATTCTCATTTATCGTTTTAATTTAACAGTAGAGTGGGATTCTCCATAAATCTTTCAATATTAAACAGCATTTAATGCAGTAAATCTAGATGTACATATCGTCTATGTGTATGTAAATCTTTGAGGTTTAGCACAGCGATATGAGGGTGTATGGATGCTAGACGTTAGGACAGTGCAGATGATGTGCAGTAGGGGGACAGTATATTCGCTCCAAAGGGGGGCCCAGAGGATCTTTCCTGTGCTACTAGACTGTTTGTTTTAATGCTGGTGTGACCATTACCAGGACAAACTCTACCGTGTCGCTTACCTGGTGAGGACGGAGACCCCGGTTACCCTGGATTACCAGGAGCTCCAGGTAAACAAATCGAACACACCAAATGTCTTCCTTGTATTTATTTTTTTTTTTTTTTTGACACGGCAAAGATAAAATGTATGAAATGTTTTGGTCAGGTACACAGTGCCAAATGTGAAAACCTACTATGTGGTGATTTGGTAAATAGATCATAATTTCAACTGGGCCTTTACCTTAGTCAGAAGAGAATGCTAGCGGTTGTAAATATTGACATGCATCCAGCTGGCACTCACAGCTGGTCACATTGATTTCATTTTATTCATTGATTTTGTTTTGATGAACGCTCCAACGTTGCGACTATGCAGACATTTGGACAAAAGCTGCGACCCAAAAAAAACAACAACACGTGTTTATCCGTTGAGTCTAAGCTGAGTGCGTTTGTTTTCCTCGCCGGGAAGGCTCCAAGGGACAGCCGGGTTTCCCAGGAGGTCCTGGTCGCCCGGGTTTCGACGGTTCCAAAGGAGAGAGGGGAGACCCCGGCTTTGGTGGACGACCCGGACCGCAAGGTAAACCAATCAGAGCTCTGAGCTTTCAGAGAAGGTAAACCAATCAGAGCTCATCACTTTCAGAGACAAGGTAAACCAATCAGAGCTCAGAGCTTTTAGAGACAAGGTAAACCAATCAGAGCTCAGAGCTTTCAGAGACAAGGTAATCCAATCAGAGCTCAGAGCTTTCAGAGACAAGGTAAACCAATCAGAGCTCATCACTGTCAGAGACAAGGTAAACCAATCGATGCTCAGAGCTTTCAGAGACAAGGTAATCCAATCAATGCTCAGAGCTTTCAGAGACAAGGTAACTAAGTATGGCTCATCACTTTCGGAGACGAGGGTGGATTGTATGTAGGAACTGTGTGTTTGGTATGTTTGTTGTTTTGTTTAGTGGATTTTAAGCAAATCTCAATACAGTAAAATCCTACTCTAAACAAATCTATTAAAACAACTAATAAATACATTTAAAAAACATGTCTTATTGTGAAATTCAACATTACTTACACCAAAACGTTTTAGTGTGTGATTTGCTTCTTTGCCCTTCTACCCTTGGTCTCTTTAACTTGAAGACATTGTCCTTGCTTCACCTCTAATGTTTCCTCCCCCAGGTTTCCCTGGCCCTAGAGGAGACCCCGGAGTACCAGGGCAGCCCAGCGGCGGCTTCAACGGAGCCCCTGGAAAGGACGGTCTGCCTGGGCGTCCCGGTCAGAAGGGCCAGCGCGGAGAGGTGCTGGGGACCACGCCCGGAGCCCCGGGACAGAACGGACTTCCAGGGGCCCTCGGAGACAAGGGTCCGCTTGGGAACAATGGCGGACCCGGAGCACCCGGTGGGTGGATGGAGAGACGGAGAGAGGGAGAGAGGGAAGGAGAGAGGGAGGGAGAGAGAGATGGAGGGTGGGGTGGATTGAGAAAGCGATAGAGGGAGGAAGGGAGGGATAGATGAAGGGGGAGAGAGAGGGAGGAAGGGAGCGAGAGATGGAGGGGGGGTGGTGGATTTAGAGATGGATGGAAAGAGGGAAGGAGAGATGGATGGTGGCAGGCAGGGAGGGAGGGATAGATGGATATAGAGAGAGATGGATAGAGAAAGGGAGGGAAGGAAAACTGGAGGGAGGGAAGTGGTAGTACATGTTAAACTGGAGGTCATATAACAGTGACATACATGCAGTCATGTTTTCCCGGTGACAGGTTCCTTTTTTAAAAAGAAAACGTATTCATTCTCTTTCTTTTTTTCTCCCAGGTTTGGATGCTCGTGTGGGAGTACCTGGAGCTAAAGGAGAGCGCGGTGACAACGGTTTCCCGGGATTGACCGGTCTTCCCGGTCTTCCCGGAGGTGAAAGCCTTCCTCTGCCTGGACCCCAGGGACCACCTGGCAAACCGGGGTTCCCCGGGTCACCAGGTGAGGGAAGAAATCGCCGTGAATTCCGTCGATTCCAATCCAAATAGAATTCTGCTGAACGTTCTGGAATGTTGCTGTGCTGTGGTGGTTCTATTCAAATTCTTATCCAGCCCTTATTTGGTGACAAGGATCAGAGAAGATTTTATTATTTAATATTATTATACATTTTAGTCAGACGTAGAGTGAGACTATGTCTCTTTTTCAGCAGCACCCCTGTAAAAGGCAGCTAGAGAGATTATTATATATATATATATAGATATATTATTATTTATGTATTTTTTTTATAAGTAAAAATGTTTAACAAAATATTTACAATACAGTAACAGTTTTAAGATTTCACCAAGACAAGAACATTCTTCAACTGCACTGCTGTCATTTACCTTATAAAAAAATACCCATTAAATAATAACAAACATACTGTTTATGTACTATTCCACTATGGAATGGAAGTAATAGACAGTTATAGCAAACTGAACACAACACGAGAGGATGTCCTGTGACGCCATTTTAAAAATGCCGACTGTTCCCTATCCCGTAAGGTTCACCCAGCAAGAGAGACCCTCCATTTGCTGTTCAGCTCCTGTAATGTCTTCTTCCATGTATTGGTCTTTTTCCCTGTGTCTACATCGTGACTGTCCTCTCCACTGTGTCTCTGTAGAAGCTGTGGTGGGACTCCTATGTGTTTGTCTTATCAGCGTCATCATCAGCAGCTCCCGCCAACCCCCCTCCCTCCCCCCTCCCCCCACCCCCAAATGAAAAATCTCTTCTCACACTCCTTTCTCTCCTCCCCTTTATTCCTCCTCCTCCTCCTCCTCCTCCTCTTTTTATTCCGCCTCTTACCGTCATCTCGATCCATCCTCTCCATCCCTCCACCCTTCTCTCTCTGGTGTCGGTGTGACTCGCTAGGCTGCCAAGGTGAGATACTCCTGTCCTCCTCCGGCCTCCATCCCTCCACCCCTCCTTGCCCCCTCCTCCTCCCCCATCCATCTTCACCCCCCCCCCCTCGCATTCTTCCGCCTCTCATCCCTCCTTCATGCTTCTAGGTAAAGTAACAACATCGTACCCTGTGTCCCCCCCCCTCCACACATACCCGTCCCCTTCCCGACGGTACAGTATCGCCAGAGTGAAAAGAAAAGAAAAATAAACGAGAGAAAATGCTGGACGAGTCGCTCAGTGCGTTTCTCCACCGATAAAAAAAAAAGAAAGCAGAAGCACACTAATCACTGACTGACAGGCTTGTGTGTGTGTGTGTGTGTGTGTGTGTGTGTGTGTGTGTCTGTGTGTGTGTTTTTGGAGGCTGTCGTTGTACTCAGCTGACGTCAAACTAATGCTGTGCCACCAGTTCCCGCTGTAGCGCTGTAACAGCCGTCGTGCTTCTGTTAACCACCCCCTCCCCGAACCCCCCAGCCCCCCCCCACCCCCCGTTCCCCCTCTCCCTACTACTGAGAACCCGTCCTGAGAACTAACCAACCCAAACCCACTTACGAATTAGCGTAGAAACAGAATGGGTAGAATGGACTAAGTAGCCTGGTCTTCTCTGGCGTTGCTCGGACACGGCTGACCTTGAACAGCCATAGTCTCAACAGGCAAACACGACCGACGACCTCAGGTCCTGTTTTCCTCATGGCTAGTCTCAACAGGCAAACACGACCGACGACCTCAGGTCCTGTTTTCCTCATGGCTAGTCTCAACAGGCAAACACGACCGACGACCTCAGGGCCTGTTTTGAGACTGCTGGTCCAGTCTGGAATCAGGCAACTGACTATCCGACGACCTCATGTCATGTTTTCCTCATGAGTCTCAACAGGCAAACAGACCGACGACCTTCCTGTTTTCCTCATGGCTAGTCTCAACAGGCAAACACGACCGACGACCTCAGGTCCTGTTTTCCTCATGGCTAGTCTCAACAGGCAAACACGACCGACGACCTCAGGTCCTGTTTTCCTCATGGCTAGTCTCAACAGGCAAACACGACCGACGACCTCAGGTCCTGTTTTCCTCATGGCTAGTCTCAACAGGCAAACACGACCGACGACCTCAGGGCCTGTTTTCCTCATGGCTAGTCTGCTTGTCCGTTCTAGACATTGTACGTCTACAACGCAAGGACTGTCCTAGACGCTTAGAGTATGTTCTTGAACAGATCGACTGTCGTCAACCTAGGAAGGACCAGAGGGTTTTGAGACTGCTGGTCCATTCTGGAATCGCACCTGACTATCCTACGACTTCTATGTCATTTTGGATTATTAGTAAGGTGTAAGTCATACGTTCATATTTGATGAGTAGTTGCGTTAGTGCGAGTTGCTGTCCTAATTGATCACGGCGCGTTGGAGGTCTTCCTTTGACGTCCCTTCATGTTGACATCGTCATGTTGACTTTCTCCTCACGGTCAAAGCAATGAACCAATGGCAGCGCTCTGTAGGGAGGGAAACAATGGAAGAAACAGGATTTTTGCGTCGTTCCCTTGAAACGGGCCTCGATATTTGTTCACGCTCATGCATTTGCGTTTTCAGTTCGATTTATTATTTTTCAAATAAACGGATGGATAAAAGTGAGTCGTGTGGTTTTTGTTCAGCCTTCTTCGCATCAGATAGCTCCTTACCATCACCCCCTTTTTTAGAAATCCTCTGTCCAATCACAGGTCTGTGTGCATTTAGCCTGTTAGACAGAATGTATTCCCTGTTCTCTGATTGGCTAGAGTAGCCCGTTAAACTGTGTCTATCGTTGCTCCGCCTCCATTTTGTCAAGTCAGAACTTGAGGGGGGTAAAAAGACTAACGACCATGACTAACCGTACGTCTCTGCCTCTTTCCTGCCCCCCCCCCCCCCCCCACCCCCCCCCCCCCCCCCCCCCCCCCCCCCCCCCCCCCCCCCCCCCCCCCCCCCCCCCCCCCCCCCCCCCCCCACCTCGAGGGCATCATGTCTAACTGTATCTCTCTCCCGTCCACCCCCCCCCCCCCCCCCCCGCTCCGTCTGCCCCCCCCTCCCTTCCTCCCCCCTCTCCCAGGCTTCCCGGGTGCGAAGGGTGCCAGAGGGGACCCCGGGTTCCCCGGCCCCGCAGGGATGAAGGGGACCCCTGGGCTGCCCGGCGTCAACGGCTCCCCAGGTCTCAGAGGCCCCACTGGGCCGCCCGGAGCGGGAACGCGGGACGGAATCCCTGGAACTCCAGGAAGAAAGGGTAAATATATATGTTTTGTATTTAGAAATATAAAAGCGATTGGCCTTTGTTCATGTTTTGATATTATAGGCTTTATATATCAACAGCCACAAGATATTATCAGATATTTTAAAGTCTTAGTATATCAACTGCCACAAGATATGACATATATTAATCACAATATCCAATAGGAAGGCAATTTGAGATGTAATGTTCCAGAGCAATAAGTAATATTTTTGTTCTCACTAATAGATTAATAGTTCACCAAAGAAATTTACCATTCAAAGCCTTCTTTATAACCTGAACCTTTTTTTCATTATAAAACCGTATTGTTTTATAATTTGAACTATAGATTTTAGGAAATACATTTATGACTGGGATCAGAATGTCACTGGCTTGGATGACAGTAATGCCTTTTATGATTCCTTTTGGATTTGAATTAGAGATTGATTGTAAAGTGTACAAACGGTCACTCCCACTTGAGTATATTATCTCCCATGTATTCAGATACATTTTGAAGATCTCTCTGTCTTTGTAGCCATAGAAACAAACTGACGGGATTCCAATCCGCTCCCTTTTAGGTGAGATTGGTTTCCCAGGATTGGGCGGTTTCCCAGGTCGTCCTGGTTCCCCCGGTAACCCCGGCTCCACTGGAGCAAAAGGACCTCCGGGATCATCGGCAAGAGACGGGATTCCTGGCGGACCCGGGTTTCCAGGAATTAAAGGTATGGGAATAACGGAAATAACGGGAATCATGGGAATATCGGGAATAACGGGAATAACGGGAACTGGAATGATGATGGGAAACTCTGAATGTAAAGCAGTGGCAAGTCTCTCCATCAAACGACTGTGGCAAAAACAAAAAACTTGAATCAAATGGAGCGTCTAAAGAGACACTACAGTTTTTTTCAATTGCTAACAAACATTGGTCAAAACTGAAGTCACATTGTCAAAACTCTTCACACAGTCAGCAAAACAGAAGTCTATGTGTAGCAAACTGTGAATCACTTTTCATTGCTTTCACACAAAATGCATTCAGTGACCACAGTCACCAAAATTCATGAACTCCTTTCTCAGTCAGAATCCACAAACTACAAAACACTATACTTTAGCAGCACATTTTTCAAATGCTAAGAGAGTTAAAAACACAATCAAAACAGAATGATGACAAAAAATATTCAATTTCTGCTGCAACCAAATTGAAATCTGTAGATAATAATATCAACATATTGACAATAAAATGAAATAATAATAATTCCAAACACAGCTGAGTGCAGTTTACAGCTGACAACCTACCCAGGTGACCTTTGTTTGGCCTCATTGCTCATAGCAAGCAGATAAAAGGGGATGGCTTCTGAATGGCTTTTTTGGAAATATGTATCAAAGAGGACAGGTTGGTGGAGAGAGAAGGGTGACAGGGTGAGGGAGAAGAGGAAGAAGAGGAAGACCAAGAACTGTGGTCTCTGATGAGATAAGGGCCACAATTCTTGACAGGGTTGAGTCAGACATTCTAAAAGGTTCTTCCCAAGGTGCATTGCCAGAGAAGACACATGATGTGATGTTGATGAAAACATGTGGCCAAATGCAGAAAAGAGGGAGTGAATATGTTATACATTACAGTTTTTCTCAGTTGCTAAACCCACTGTTTTGAAACATAATTAATTTCTTCAAAACAAGAACATCGCCATCTAAACAGGAACACACTTGCCAAAACTCTGAATATCTTTTGCAAAATGCACTTACATTACCAAAACTGAAAATACTGGTCACAATAAAGAATAAGTCGATCAAAACAGAACAAATTGTCCTCTAATGAGACAAACGTGTTTTCATAACTGAAACTTTGGTCACCATAATAACACATTCTACCATAACAATATACATTTCTTGCAAAGTGCTCTAAGGCACTCAAAACTAAACATACCCCTTCCAAAACCAGATACCTTCTCCAAAAACAAACATTTGTCAGCTGATTAGAAGACTATTTGAACAGTCATTACTAAGTGGCACACTAAATACTGACTACAATCATCAATACACGAACCTCAAGCTATCGACATTGGAAACTGAACGGAAAACTGACAAGTTGGGAGAAACAAACTTACATATAGGAAAAACAGTATGTTTACTATGTCATTGTTTTTATTGTGTCATTTTCAGTAGAGCACCGTAACAGAAACAAAAGATGAATAGCAATACACTGGAAAAAATAACATGGGTAAATTATGGAAATCAGCAGTAAAGCAGAGAATGAGATCAATATAGCTTTTCTGATCTGCCCTTTGGCATCTGTCTGGCCACATAGCCTCATCTACGTCACAGCGTTATGTCTTCCCTTGCAAGGCAGCGTGGGAAATATCTCCTTGCGTGTCGACACCACCCTTGACAGGATTCCGCAGAGATGTCCCGACAGCCAGCATTCATTGCTTCCAAAAGGGGCATTCTGTCATGAGGATGATGGTCATAAACCTTCCATCTCCAGGCAGAGAAAAACTCCTCAATGGGGTTTAGAAATGGGGGAGGGAGGAATTCCATGGCCATGTGTGCATGAGCCTCAAACCATGCCCTCACGTCACGAGAGTGGTGGAATGCCACATTGTCCCATATGACCACGTGAACCGACCTCACTTGATCCCTCTCTTCTGGTGGCACAAGTCGGTCATGCAGGACATCCAGGAAGGCAAGGACACGTTGCGTGTTACAGTATATGCTCCCATTACAGGGATGTGAGCAAGGACGCCTTGTGTCGAGATAGCCGCACACAATGTTATGTTTCCTCCCCTTTGGCCTGGAACAAAGACTGTTGCTGTTTGCCCAATAAAGTTCCTCCCACGTCTCCTCACTTTGGAGAGGTTGAAGCCTGCTTCATCCACGTATACAAAAACATGTGGCAATGCATTGCCTTCCAGCTCCATCATTTGCTAAAGAAAATTCAACAAAAAGAGGACCGTTTTACATTACTGTAAGCAGTCCGACATACTAAAAATATAGGCAATATCACTGTGATTGAGGTCCTTACCTGTACATACCGGTACCTTAACTCCTTCACATGGTCAGAGTTGCGTTCAAAAGGAACCTTATATATCTGTTTCATTCTGAGGTGGTGCCTCTTTAACACCCGGTCAATGGTTGCAACACTTATAGATGGGATGTTACTGAAGACATCCTGGTCTGCAATTATTCTGCCCTGAATCTCCCTTAAGCGGCTTTCATTGTTGGCCACAACCATATCAACAATGGCAGACTCTTGTTCTGGAGTAAAGGCCTTTCCTCTGCCACCAGAGCGGGGTGCTCTTTCAGTTCTATCAATAAATATTTGAGAACGTCATGTACTGTAATATAAAAACAGTGATCATAAAAATAGAAATGCATGAAGTGCTGTAAAAAAGGATTACAGTAGCTTACCTATTTTCGTGCCAGAGGATCCTAATAATGGATGCCACTGTTGATCTCGGTATATTGGGCTGAGCCCTTCGGCCAGCCTCACTGAGGGACATGCCATGGTTTATGACGTGGTCCACAATAGTTGCACGGGTGTTGTCCGAAACTACTGTTTGCATTGGTCCCCTTTCAACTCTTCCACCACGCATACGCACAGCCCTCCTTCTTCCTCTCTGAACATCAGGGTTCCCTCTTCCTCTCTGAACATCAGGCCTCCCTCTTCCTCTCTGAACAACAGGGTTCCCTATTCCTCTCTGAACATCAGCCCTCCCTCTTCGTCTCTGAACAACAGGGTTCCTTCTTCCTCTCAGAGCTCCTCTACCTACTCGATCAGCCATTTTGTTCACACAAACATCTTACTGTAGTGAGGGAGGTCTTTCATATGATTCTCACATTCTCACTAATTACAATTACACAAGTATGTGCCATACCTCATGCATTCTATTAGGAAAGTCATTGATATCAGCTGTGACCAATTCATTTACATGGAAGTGAAGTACTCAATTCACCCCAATACAAAAAAATTACATTTCTCAATGTGCAAAAAGGAAAAGACCACAATTACTGACTGTAAAAATGTATTGCTCTAGTGTCAACTATAGCTAATCCTTCCCATATGAAAATCTCAAAGAGCTATGCAAGTCATATCAGCACTATTATAGCTTTACCTGCCTCATTTTTAAAAGATTTTAAGGACAGTAATGCAAATTCTGTCATGTAAATGTTTTCAATGTAACATCATTACTGTAAGGTACACAGTACATTCCATGCAGTTACCTTTTTCAGTGGGGTGATTGACTGATAACAAGTGTTAAATTTTGCACATCAAGTGTCAATTAGTGTAGCTATGGTCTAAGTTTATGAGGAGTTAATAAGTATAAGTGTTATCCACTGTGAGAAGATTATTTTGTTTTGTAGACATGAGTTACACAAAAGATTTTTGATGTTTGTGTAGAGAATTGTAATTTCAGTTAGAATTGTGTGATCTGTTTTGCAAAAGACTGCTTAGCGTATGCATTTTGTGTGATATCAATGATAAATGGTATACTGTTGTGGAGAAATGGTTTTCTGTTTTGATGGCTGTGCTGTTGGTTTGATGAAAGGAATTTTGATTCTAAATAGTGGGTTTAGCGATTGAGAAAAACTGTAAGTACTGCAAATCACAATGCAAAGATATAGAAAACATAAACGTAACTGAAGCAAATTGCTGCATTGCTGATTCATTCTTGATTCAATATACAATAATTTAGTTTTAATAGCATTTAATAATTTACACTCAATAAAGTGCAAAGATCTTATTCTATAAGAAAATCCTGATTTATCTGAAAAAAATCATTCAGACTTTAAAGATAAAATGTCTTTTATGTAATGCTCTTTGTTGTTAGTATTTTGTAGTTCAGTGTGCTAAGAGTGACAGTGTTTCCTTCCTGAGTGAGACTCATTGCCAGTGTTGTGGATGAATGTGCTCATTTCGAGACATGTATGATGTGTTTTGTTGGTGAGAAAGAGTTTTGGAGGTGAGATGAACTGTTTAGCTGAGATGCATGTTTGTAATGCAGACTGTGTGAAGAGTTTTGAAAAAGTAGTTTCAGTATTGACCAATGCTTGTTAGCAACTGAGAAGAACTGTAATATGACTCTTTAAGGATGGTCATAGAAAGATTAGGATTGTTTTGTTTAATTAGACTTTTTAGGCAATGTGTGTGTGTGTGTGACGCGACAATGTTGTGTGTGTGTGTGTGTGTGTGTGTGTGTGTGTGTGTGTGTGTGTGGCCAATGTGTGTGCGTGTGTGTTATGTGTGTGTGTGTGTGTGTGTGTGTCTGATTAAATCTTATGTGTGTGTGTGTGTGTGTGTGTGTGTATGTGTGTGTGTGTGTGTGTGTGCGTGTTATTATGTGTGTGTGTGTGTGTGTGTGTGTGTGTGTGTGTGTGTGTGTGTGTGTGTGTGTGTGTGTGTGTGTGTGTGTGTGTGTGTGTGTGTGTGTGTGTGTGTGTGTTATTATGTGTGTGTGTGTGTGTGTGTGTGTGTGTATGCGTGTTATAATGTGTGTGCGTGTGCGTGTTATTATGTGTGTGTGTGTGTAGGTGTGTGTGTGTGTGTGTGTGTGTGTGTGTGTGTGAGTGTTATTGTGTGTGTGTGTGTGTGTGTGTGTGTGTGTGTGTGTGTGTGTGTGTGTGGTGCGTGTTATGTGTGTGTGTGTGTGTGTGGGTGCGTGTGTGCGTGCGCGTGGGCGTGTGTGTGTATGTGTGTGTTGTGTGTATGCGTGTTATTATGTGTGTGTTTGCGTGTCAACATGTGTGTGTGTGTGTGGTCCACAGGGGAGCGAGGATACCCAGGTCTCCCCGGTGCGCCGTCCACTCCTGCCAGGGCGGAGAGGGTATTGAACGGAGACCGAGGGGACCCAGGAACCAGCGGCTTCCCTGGATTCCCCGGACCCAGAGGTACCGCTGCGGCTGCTGCTGATCCCTCCGCTGTTTCCCTGCCTGTGCTTTGAATACGGGGGGCTATGTTGTTTTTTTTCCCTCCTAGAGTTTAAAATGAGTTACCGTTTGCCATTTTGTGTCAAATTATCATCCCGGAAATTCTAGAATAATGTCCTCTAATTGTGTTTCATAATCACATCAGGCATTGGTCATGTTTACCTATTACTCATACCATCTTCCCCCAACAGACATCTTTGTTCACATTTTTTGTCACTACCTAATTTAAAATAATATCCCCTCACCACCATTTTCTTGGGTCATCATCAACATTCAACTTCCTTTAAATGCTTTTTTTCTCTCAAAAATCACCCACCACCCTAAGATAACTCCCCCTGTCCACTGTTTAGTATAATTCATCTTTGCCCACTCTTTCGTACCATCTTCCCCTAACCATCTTTCAGTAATAAGCCACTGTCTCTGATCGACGTTTCCTACGCGGCCATTTTGTGTTCGCAGGTGACAAAGGTTTCCCCGGCCAGCCCGGTCGTCAGGGACTACCAGGTGTTCCAGGATTCCCTGACCAGAGCAAAGGAGAGCCAGGCGTACCTGGTAGCCCAGGGCGACCGGGAACCCCTGGATTCCCTGGACCTAAAGGCGAGAGTGGGATTAATGGATTCCCTGGCTCGCCCGGACCGAGGGTACACACGCACGCACGCACACAACACACACACACACACACACACACACACACACACACACACACACACACACACACACACATACACCCAGGGGATCAACACAATTCCATTAGGCACAGAAAAGTGCAAACAGGCATGCAGGAAATTACACACACACACACACACACACACACACACACACACACACACACACAGTATTGTGTCATACTGATTGTGGTGTTTTGTGACACACAGGGTGATGACGGTGGACCAGGTTACCCTGGCAACCCCGGAAACCCTGGACAACCCGGTGCTAAACGTGAGTGGACGCAGCTTGACCCTTGAACGTCTGTACAAAGGTTGAAGGTCAAAGTTATTTTCATTTCTTCTTTCCTTTAATCTTTTTCATTCTTGTTATTTCCAGGTGAGAGAGGAGACTCGTACAGTTACCCTGGAAACCCCGGGGCCAAAGGTCAGCCTGGAGACCCCGGCTACTCAGGTATGGTTTATATTTATGTTGATTTCTTAAAAACAACAAAAAAATGTCAAAATGTGCAATGAAAAAACTTTTCTCTGTTTTGGTATTTAGCTGTTTTTAAGTGCTTCATCGGTCTAATAGTGGTCCTATGGACATGACACCTGATTCCCGAATGGTTGTCTCGGTTCACAGGTGGTCCTGGCAACACCGGTCTCCGTGGCGACAATGGTTTCCCGGGAGGCTCTGGGTTTCCGGGACAAAAGGGATCGCCAGGAGAGCCAGGGAGACCTGGACTCGGCGGTAACTGAACTAATTCATTACAAAATGGGAAATTTAAAAATGTGGTTGCCCGATTTACGGTAGGCTACTGTATCTGGGATTCTTGGGAGCGCAAAATGGATGGATT